>BKCP01004661.1:788408-813229 GCA_008636005.1 Striga asiatica | reverse complement strand
GGAAGATAAAACAGAACTATTAAATTAAATCGACTTCATGAATATATTATATATTATAATTAAAATGAGCCTATATGTAACAAGTTATACAAGAAACAACATGCCATGTAAGAACCACCTAATTTAATATAATCATCTAAAAATGTTCTTAGGCAGTTTGGCCAGCATAAATCCATGTTAGAATACCTACAAGAAAATGTGAACTTGCCTTAGTTGCAGTAGGTAACTAATACTTTTTCCTCTTCCAAAGAAAAGGCACCATTCATATAATGGTTTACCCTCGTTACAGAAACTTATGATTCGGATTAACTGTCTACAGACCCATTGTTTGTCAAAAGTTAGAAGTAGCTTTTGCAGAAGTTCAGTCCACATAGTAACATCACAATAGTAGATATTACACATTAGGGATCAGCAACTATGTAGATGATGTGTTTTATCTTGACAAATCCTGGAGACTAAACAATTGATAATATCTTCTATTAACAGGCACCTCAAAATACATACAGAAAAACATAAATTAAATAATTTTGGCAGCCAAGGAATAACGAAACAGAAAATCGCTAGAAAATCACAGAATCTGTAAATATACCCGAAAAACGACAAAGTCAAGATATAGCTTCGAATCCGTTTAATTTTTCCAAGCACCCCATTTTAAGTTGATCCTTGCAGAACCTGCCCTTGCACTTTGATCTGAGATCGAAAAGTTAGGTGTTAATATCTGTACAAGCACATGAAAACATTTTAGATTAATTTCTAGCCACAGGTTTCCCCCTACTTGGAAGAAATTATTCATTTGCTTTCACATAATGTAAAATTTACCTCTTTTCACTCTCTGCTCCAGCAAATATCCACAATTGTCAGCATACTGCTCATATCTTTCTCATCAACTTCATCACTGACAAATATTTTTAAAAAAAAAAAAAAANCCTGAACCATGAAACCTGAACCCTGAACCCTGAAACCCTAAACCCTAGAACCCTAAAACCCTGAACCCTGAACCCTGAAAACCCTGAACCCTAATAACGAAACAAAAAATCACAGAATCTGTAAATATATACCCGAAAAACGACCAAGTCAAGATATAGCTTCGAATCCGTTTAATTTTGCCAAGCACCCATTTTAAGTTGATCCTTGCAGAACCTGCCCTTGCACTTTGATCTGAGATCGAAAAGTTAGGTGTTAATATATGTACAAGCGCATGAAAACATTTTAGATTAATTTCTAGCCACAGGTTTCCCCCTACTTGGAAGAAATTATTCATTTGCTTTCACATAATGTGAGATTTACCTGATTGCAGGTCTTCTTTTCACTCTCTGCTCCAGCAATATCCACAATTGTCAACATACTGCTCATATCTTTGTCATCAACTTCATCACTGACAAATATTTTTAAAAAAAAATCATCACTGATGCCTCAGAATCACAGCGGATGTTTATGATGCATTGTGAGCAAAACGCTAGAATTTGAAAAGACCACCATTGAGAAAAAAAATAGCAGTCACTATATATGAAGGTAAGAAAATTTCGAAGATAGTAAAGAAGTCAATACACTAAAAAAGCAGGACTAGAATGGAGAAAGCATAAACTAACTAAACCATTTAATCCAATGGAATAGCAAATTGAGACTTTGATGTGGATAGAGGTTGAAGAATATCAATCTCATTGGAGAAAAAAGTTTCGTCTACAAAATTAGTATAACGTGTCATTGTTTCTGAACGCACAAATATAACCAAAATTCACAAGAGCCCAACTTCACCAATTAACACAAATAATTCTTCACTTTTAAAGATCCGAACTTCTCAAATTTNNNNAACAAAGTCTCAAGTCCATTATTTTTCCCAAGTTAAGCACACGAATGTAATCTCCTTTTCTAAGAGTTTCAACATAAGTCCAAGGCAATTCAAAGGTTCCCAGTGAAATTTCACAACTTTAACACAATTTCTTCACCAATTAATCTCACCAACATAACTCAAATCCAAAGATCCCAACATCCCACTAAATCAATATTTATTCACACCAAGTTATTATTCACATAACCATATCTCCATTTACAAGATCCGAAACCACCAATTCCACAGATTTACTCAAGGTCTCGATTACACAAGATTCACTATTCACAGTTCACAAAAAGATTCGCAATCCACAATTCAGAATAACATGGTTCTCAATCTCCAACGAGTCGCACATCGCAAAACAGGGATCTAAACGAACAAAAATAAAAGAGAAAATCGAGATTACCACACTCCTCGATTCTACACGAGGAGAGGAAAAGCCAATTGAGATTCGAACATGGTCACTAGCAGCCTCGGGAAGACTCGGCTCGCTGCAGCCCGGACACCCACACGTTCTAAAAAATGGCCCATCTGCCGCTGCTCAAGCTCTCGGTGGCCGTTAGAAATCAAGGCGCCTCAGTCCACGAAAAGCCCACTCTCGGATGGTGCTCAAATCACCGGAAACAGGCCCTCAGCCCGGGTACTCTTCAATCAGAAAATGGCGCCTCAGCCCGCCGTCAGAAAGAAAAACTCAGCAGTTGAAGGTCGGGTCGGACCTGGTAGCGACGGCGATGTTTGGTTTCAGCCGCGACTAGTACCTGCCAAATGAAGGTGTTCGGAAACCTCTCAGCCCACTGGTCTGGTCGCCCGGAAATCTGGTGGTTGGCGGTTCCCGGTCGCGGTTTGCCCGGCGTTCGCTGCTCCTTACCGGAAATGACTGCTCTCTGTCCGTTCGGTAGGGCTCGCCCGTTCGGCGGCTGCGGCTGCGCGTGGAACTCGCGGCGGCGACGATGGATGGTGAACGGACGCCAGCAAGACTGCTCGTGGACAGGGGTTCGACGGCTGACGGTGCTGGCTTCAACGCGACCGGACGTTGGTCGAAGGAGACGACGGCTGGGGGAAGGTTGCCGAAGGTCGGTCGGGGAAGAGGAAGATGGCGACTTGGCCGTAAGATTTGGTGAAAAGTGAAAGCCGATAGAGATGATCGACGGGAAAATTTTAGGGGAGGGAGATGCTTTTTCTGTCGATCGATCGATTTCGATCGGATTTCCTGATTCTGCCGTGCGAGAGATGAAGGAAGAATGAAGGCGGCGGCTGTCTCTTTCGGTAAAAATAGGGTTGCCAAAATGGTTGCTTGGTGCCGTGTGAGAGAGATGTAAGAGAAGGGCTGTGCGGTCAACGAAGGGAGCATTTAAAGGAGAATGAGACGAAACCCTAGCTTAATGTTGGGCTTCTTAGCATTGGAGCATATTTTATTGGTTAGTAATTCATCTTGGGCTTTTTTTTTTTGTACCACAANCATTAAACAGAGTCTAATATGATGCCCACTTAAAATTTAATAATCTATGTAGGTAAAATATTTAATAAAATTATTTGATTTTTTTCTTCATTTTCTGTTACAAATTCTATCATTAATATTTTTTCTACCTTTCATATTAATAAACCCCAAAATAAGAACACTCCAATGAGATTGCTCTTCTCCCAAATTTTCAAAATCGCCGAACCATAGCTCCCGTCAAATTCAGCCGCTTTGAGCCTCCTTCTGTTGTCGTCCGGGTCGTCGGTGGACGGCTCTTCGTTGCACAATCATGTTTTAGTCGCGGGGCTCTCTTTCTTCCGTCGATTGCTTAGGGGTTCAGCGGTCTTTGCCAGGTCGAGCAAGTGGTCGGATCTGTGCGAAGTCCGACGGCGTCCCGGAGTAGTGTGGAAGGAGGAGTAATGGGTCTGGAAATGGTGGTGGCTCAAACCGCATATGTTCTCTTCGGATTGGGGCAGTTCTTCTCGTCGGGTCCTGAGGTTAGCTCTCTGCTCGATCTCTTGCTCCGTACTCGATCTCTTGCTCCTGCCAGGGTCGGTTTGTGACTTCCGATCGCCGGCATCTCGGCGTCGCTGGGGGGAGGGTCAAGGTTCCGTCTTTAGGGCTGGATGGAGAGCGTCTCGGTCGTCTGGGCTATGTAGATTAACTATTTAATATTTATTAATTAAATATTAGTTTAACGCAGAAAATTAACGTTTTAGAAGCTCACATGACTGTCAATCATCCATTCACACTCTCTATCCCAACATATGAAAGTGGCATTTGCAGAAGCCAATAACATCTAAAAATAATAGAATATAATAAAATTGCATAATTATATTGAATATAGAATTCATATAAAAGAATTTAAACATAATAATAGGTTTACATAAAAAAATAAATATAGGGCTTACCAAACAACATTGATTCATCGATGTTGTCTACAGCACGCAAAGTGAGAAAACTTCTAAAAGAGAATCTAAACAATGGAAATGGCCCATTAAATTTATAGAATTCGATTCTCCCATGAAGTATGATGCGATATTTGTCAATAGTTGATTTGTGAATGCCAATGTTGCTCTCCACTTGATAATGATGAAAGACATAAACTTCTCCATCCTGAAGCTCGTCAATGAACTTGGGTATGTGAACATGCCTAATGAGACCGTGTATCCGCCAACCCTTTAAAAAAACAAATTATAATACTATACATCTGGGGAAAAAAAAAAAGAAATTAATAATAGAAAGAAGTGACAAACCTCATTAACATGCAAAATTAACTCAAGCACATTTTTATAAGAAATATTCTCAGACGATTTTTGAAACATGCGAATAATACAAAGCTTGAGCAATGACCTATTGGACCTCTAGATCAAATCCTGTGGTGGCGTCATTTTTAAATAATTAAAAATTAAAGGTTGTATTTCTACGATCTACTTTGTAAATCGAGTGTGTTGAATGCAATAATCACGGTTTGCATTGGTCTATTTATAGTGAAATTTATGTACATATCATTTGTTAATTAGATCAATGCAGGTACTTTTAGAGATTTAGTTTATGCTTTTAACGTTACATATCCAATTTTTTCTTGGTAAGATTATAAAAAATTTCAATTTGTCCGATTATTAATTGGAATAAAAATTGTGCAAATTAGTTTTACTTTCTTAGGGTACCATTTTTTAATTTTAACAAGGTTAAATTACTATCAATTATAGTTTTAAAAAAACTTAAATTGTGCTACCTCATGGAATCAAAGTTTAGAATTTATATTAAAAAATACGAATCGTAATCTAATATTTTTTATATGAAATTTACTTTCCGGACTGTAGTAAACGTTTTTTTAGAATTTTATTTTTGTCATATTACTACAAATATGAAAAGAATTGAATCTATTTTTTTTTTTTTTTGCAAATGAAATTTAATTACTTTCCTATCTTTAGTGAACTTTTTTTAAAAATTTTATTTTTGTCATATCTATATATATTGAAAAAGAGAGGTCAATAAATCATTTGTGGAAACTTTTAAAAAGCTGGTCAACAACACCATTGACTTCCCATTTGTGGGAACCTAATAAAAAAATTCATTATTTACTTTTTGATTTTCTTTTTATTTTAAATCATTCCAAAACAGAATCAGGGAAAAAACATAATACTGGAATCATTCCAATATAAACAATTTGGCCGGATTTTCTTTCCAATTATTCAGGAAACCACCGGATTTTCTCAACTATGAAATCAAAATCATAGGAATCCTAATTTTTTAGGTAACAAATTTGGAGATTTTTTTGGATATATTCCAACTTATCTTTAACATCTATATAATTACATTACTGATATATTTTTGCATATACACCGGGGAATATTCAACTTAAATGAATAAACTATCTCGTGTAGATAGTTACGAAAAAATATCTCGTGTAGATTGATATTCAACTTAAATACCCATGTATTAAATACCCATAAAAAATTACTAATAAGTTGGCATGAGTACTAAATACTTAATACATGTATTAAGTACCCGTAATAAATGAAAATGTCAACTTTTCATGAATTAAGTACCCGTACATGGGTATTTTAATTTCATTTCTTACTCATGTATTTAGTAATGAAATACATGTATTACCCATGTACGGTACATTACTTCAATAACATTTTTTTGACAATTGAATTCAACTTAAGGCATTTTGTCTTTTCATTAATTAGGAAACGAGAGAATAAGAGGTATTAAATTGGTGTTTTTATAAAAAATTGATTGTCCAACAAAAAGTGAGTTGTGAATTAAAAAAAACTATAAATATAGTTTTGTGAAGTATTCTTTATTTTATTTAATATATATTTATTTTTGTTACTATTAAATAGATTAATTAATTATTCGACAATTAATAACGCCCGTGAATATCGACTTTTAAGTAGGGGTACTTAAAAGTTGGTACATAGTACGGGTACCTAAAAGTTGGTATTTAGTACCCATGTACGGGTACTAAATACATGTATTAAATACCCATAAAAATAATTACTGATAAGTTGGCATTTTCATTTAAGTTACGAAAAATAGTTACTAATATATTAAATATTTCATTTAAATGAAGTAACATTTTCAGTATGTCATACTGAAAATGAACCCGTACATTTATAAATATTTTTTCGATATACCCGTACATGGGTATTAACATTTTTTCGTAACCATACTGATATATTTATATCAGTATAAATATCATTTACTGATATATTTTTGCGATATACCCGTACAAAAATGACATATATTATTCAGTTTTTCGTAACAATTATTTAAGTACCCGTGTAATATTAACATTCATGTTAATATTAATTTTTAATTACTATTACTATGATAACATTGATATAATAATAATAATAATAATAATAATAATAATAATAATAATAATAATAATAATAATAATAATAATAATAATAATAAACATTTGCTTATTATAAATTCAAAAAATTAAATCTACCATGTAAGACATCACAAATAGTTTGAATTCGCCTTTAATTTAAAGGAAAAGATACCCATATATATAGATGCCCTACTTTTGTTTTCTTTTATATTGTTAAATATAAAATTCAACACACATTGAGTAGAACCAAATTTGCTGAAAATTTTGATGATAATTTAAAAAGATAAATACACGAAAATCGTGGTTCCAAACTCTGTCGATATGATACACCATTATATAAATCCGTTTAGTTTACATTATTCATTTAATTTAGATCAATATTAACCCAAATATGTAGATACCATTATTGCGTGTTGTTTAATATTGTAAAATACTCAACACGTTTTAATCCTAAGCATATTTAACGCAAAATTAGAGAAAGAGTCTACAAGATAAATACAAACGTACAATTCCACAAGATAAATACAACATTAGAGAACGGTTCTACAAGATCTCTACACGTTTTAAATAAAAAAAACCGATGAGAATGGTAAAGATTTTCATCACTGCTATATCATTCGGTTTACTATTGCCCAAATCATGTAGAGATTTTTTTGCTTTTGTTATCTCGATTTTTTTGCGTCTTTTATGATGAAAAACTTATCTTTTGAAATCATCATACGTCTAAGCAAACGCATTCTGGAATATTTACCATATTATTTAGTATTTTTACTTTTTACTTTAATAATATTAAGCAAACATTTTTTATGTCACACGATTTTGTGTTATAACTACCCAAGCAAACATTTTTTATGTCACATTATAATTTTCAAAAATTATATATATAAATAAAATATGAATTGACTTACATCATTTTTAGCAATCTTTTCCCGCCATTATCATTAAATACACTCTATTTATAGTAATTCTTTATAGAAAAATTATCGCAACATTAGATGTTAATTCTTTATACAATTTAGTGTTTTAATATTTTAAACATACATGTTTAATGTTCTTTTAAACAAGATAAAAAACTACAAAAATATTAGTGAATATTATTTAGCTAATCAAGTATAATCGATATTGATGGGTCTACTTCCAGATCTGAAGTAAACCGGTGGTTATGAGCTCAGATCTGCTTGAACCGCCTCCAATTCGTTGCTAGACCGCGAGAATGCCTGCAAAAACTCAACGCCGGAGGTGTTTCTGGTGTAGAGCCTCCGACGCTCAAGTCAGTATGTGAGTGATGAGGAGAGGCTGCGCAGCAGCTATAGGGAAAGTGGGAATGAATGAGAGTTAGGGTTTAGGGTTACCTCACCTCCTTTATATAGGAGTGAATATTTACCTGAAGTACCCAGAATGCCCAAATCGGTGGACCTAGAAGGTCCAAAATGCCCCTGTCGATTCGTCTCCCCTTGTTGATGAGTCATCAACAGATTCCTTCTTATCCTTCAAGGTATAAGTGTGATGAGTCGTCATCACATCTTTGTTATTTAAGGTATATGAGGTCGACCTCAAGGTCTAGGAAGTCGACTCATGGATATGTGCGGATTCGAAGGCTGCGCTTGACTAATTCTTTGAGGTGAAGTCGTCTTTCATCGAGTCGTCTTAGTTCAGTCGACTTCTGGAAGTCGACTTAGGATATCAAGATGCTCGGGCGCTGTACTCTTGCTGTTACTCTTTCATTGATGCCGACTAGTGAAAGTCGATAGATTAAGGTCGACTTGCGAGAGTCGACTAGACCAATTTCTCCTTCTTCTTGATTGCCCTCAGTAGAATCGACCTTAGGGAAGTCGATTTGAGCATGTCGACGGAGTCATGTCGACATGCGGGTAGTTCGAGTGGTTTGTTGGTTGAGTAAGGAGCTTCTGGACCGGGTTATCCTTATGTGGCTATATCATCTAGTCCCTTCCCAAATTACTCTAAGCAGTCGACTGCTTAAGAGTAAATTTGGTGAAATATAATTGGTCAAATATAATTATGTCGACATGCAACTCGTCTCGTCAATCAATTAGGGCGCACCTCAAACTCATGATTGTCTTTTCGAATAAGTCTGACACTTTGACAAACCCATTTCAAATTTCAAATTTCAAAACCCTAAAATGACACGCGTCATCTCCATCGCCAACTCCTCGCATTCCGTGCTTCATCAGGGCCGTTGGTTTAATCCAACGATCAGCATCAGTTCTCTCCGCCTATAAATACGCTTCCTCCTCTCAAGAGGTCATTTTTCGCATTCTCGAACTTCCTGCTCTCTCAGACTTCTTCAAGCATCTCCGGCAATTTTCGCACTTCGGCTTCCCCGGCATTCTCCACTTCCGGCAACTTCAAGTTCGTTCAAGGTTTCAATCTACTAAACCACCATGTGTAAGTTCGTTATTTTCTCTTATCTCTCTATTTTCTGTCGGTTTTTCCTTTTTTGGTTTTTCTGGCTTTTTTGAATCTGAAGTTCATGCGTGTTCTTCATGTTCTTCACGGATTTCTTACGGATTTTGCATTCAATCTTTCTTCGCGCATATTCTGCTAGGATTTGTTGTTTTTGCTAGTCGCTGGCTGCCGATGTGCAGTCGATTTTCACCTGTCGCTGAGTCGGCTCTTGTCGACTTAGTGGTCTTCTTCCTTTGGTTTGCCTCTGTCGAGTCGACCCGGATCGACTTACCCATTTATTTGGATCGAGTTGTCGATAGCAATTACCCCTTCTCTGTCCTTTTATCTTTTTGTCGCTCCCTGCGAGTCGATTTGACTCGTTCTCGTGGGTTTTAACTCGTGACTTTACTAACTTCGACCTTCTCCTTCTTTTTCTTTCCTTAGCTCCTAACTCGTCCCCTCTATCCGGCTCCCTTGGTCAGCAGATCAACGACTATACCCATCTAGTCGACGAGGACTCTAGCTCTGACTCCGTCGAGGTGACCGGCTTTAAGATGGTTTCGCCGCCTTCCCGTTCTTCTCCTCCTCTCGCCACTGCTTCTTCTGCCGACTGGGAGCAGCACGACCAAGCGCTCTTGGAGGGCGGCTTAGTCGACATCGTGAAGAGCCCTCCTTGAGGAAATCTTCCTCGTCTCGACCTTATTCCTCGAGGTATTCCTCTTAGGTTCTTAGATATCCCTGTTTATAGAACGAGTCCTGTATCTGTACCAATAATTGCTCCTCTCCCCGATTCTCAAAATACTGTATCAGTAGCTTGTCCCTTAGCTAGGTTAGCTGTTCTAAATCCATTTTGTTATGCCTCTGCAGCCGAAGTCGAGGGCTTCAGAAAGTTCAGTGGGCTTCCCTCGGATTGGGAGTTAGTCGCCCCTGGTCCTAATGACGATTTCGCCCATCCTCCTCCCGGCTGTCACACGTTTTTTATAGATCAAGTCGTCTTTGGCCTTCGCTTTCCTATCCAAGACGAGTTAATATTAATAAGCAATTTGTACAATATTCCCATCAATCAATTTTCCCCAAATGCTATTCGCATCATGATGGCTTTCATAGTCGTTTCCCGAATAATACTCAAATTCTTCTCCCGAGTTTTTCTTTTACTGCTACGGTTATCGTCTTTCCAAAGACACCCATTGTCTGGGTCGTCGCGCCGGCGTCACTTTCCTCGACGATCTTTCGTCGAACGTGACTGAGTGGAAGTCGAAGTACGTATTTATTCGACCTGCTCCTGGCATGTATCCTTATGTTAATAAATGGATCACCTCGAAAGTTAAACAAAATAAACGGCCCCAATCTGACGAGTTCGCTACCCTATTGACGGAGCTTAATAAGCATACGTATAGTGCTCGTCAATTAATAAAGGACCGTGAATTGGTCAACCACGCCCTAATCGTCCTTTACGAGGACCTTCCTCGTCTCGATGACCCTCGTAAGCTATTATTGTTCCTTTTTGTGCAACTGTTTATGAGTTTTGATCCTTCGCATGATGACCGTCAAGTGTTCTTCACATGCTAACTTCTCTTCTATTTTTTCAGTTAAAGCGCTCAAACGCTTCGAGCTCAAGAAGGGCCAGTCGTCTGGCCAGCCGGCTGGTGGTCCTGTCCCTCCCTCACGATCGGGCCGCCATCCTCATCCCCGACGATCTAAAGCGTCGTAAAGTCGACAAGGGGAAGGGAAAGGCGGTCGAGAAGAAGATCCCCTCCCCTATCACCGTCAAGGACGTGACGGTTAAGATGCCTTCTCGGCTCTGGAATCATCCGGAGCCGTACCACGTGGCCCAGTACCTCAACTCCCTCATTCCTGAGGACGACAAGGAGCGTGTCGAGGGGACCCTATACGAGCGCTCGAATTATGCTGTTCAGTGCCTTTCCCGGGTATTTCCCTATCCTTCCATCGACTTGGTTTTTGCGTTTTTCTTTTTAAACTTGATTTATCTTTTTCTCATCTGTTTTTCATATTCTTTCGCAGTTCCTGGCCGCGGCGCTCCCTTGCTTCGAGGAGACGAGCAAGGCTCCCTTCGCCTCCACCAAGTCCCTCGAGGACACGTGTGAGGCTCAGTGCCAGGAAATCGAGGCGCTGAAAGAAGATCTGGAGGCCTCAAAGGCCCTCGTTGACAAGTTAAAGGCCGATAAGGCCGTTTTTCGGCACCTGAACGACAAGCTCAAGGCCGACCTCGACAAAGCTCGTGATGATGCTATGGCCGAGAGGGAGAGCGGCGTCGAGGAGGGGCGCAGGACGTTTTTGAAGTCCCCAATGGGCGCCGTCTTCCTTGAGACCTATCGCTAGGAGGTCGTCAAGGCCTTTTGCAACTCTTCCGCCTTCCTCGAGAAGCTCTGCCCCGCCACCCTCCAATACTTCGAGCATACTTTTTCCGCATGGGAGGCGGTGGTGTCGGGGTCCGAATTCGAGGGGAAGCTCGACCGCGAGGCGGTTAAGGAGACGCTTCTCTATCCCGAGGGCTACGAGGGCGACGACTCTCTCCCCGACGATTATCCATGGTGGTTATGCATTTCTTTACATTATAGCATTTCTCTAAAAAAAATACACAAGTTGATGTTCTCACTTGTGTCATCAACCTAGTTGTACACTAGGTTGGCTATGCATCATTTTTCATTTCCAAATTTAAAATAAAAAATGACCATGATTTCATCGAAGCCTATATAGAATATAATTGGGTAGCTATTTTAGCGGTGGAATTTGGACATGCAACAAACAAGTAATCAGAAGTACTGTGGTGAGCAAGAGCCAAAAAAGCAAATAATAACATGAGGCTATGCAGAAAAACTGAGCTGAATAAAAGTTGAGAATTGCTTAGGACATCTGGACAAAGTGTGTGATTTATTAGCTCAAACATGAATATCAAGATTCAGTCTTATTACTCAAACATAAGAGGAAGGATGAGATTTTTGACATATAACCAATTAGGCACACGTACAAGGTGTAGCAGCAGTGAAGTTGAATATCAAGTATTCACGAACATATCGCTCTCTCCACTACTTCATGCAACTCTCCGCTCTTGTATGCTTCTGTTTCAGAATTCATGAAAACAATTACAACAACAACAACAACAACATAGCCTTTAGTCCCAAGCAAGTCGGGGTAGGCTAGAGATGAAACCCAAGAGAAACACAAAAGACTCGAACCGAAAGGAAGAGATCGAAAAAAAAAAAGAACAAAATATTTGCCCCATGAGTAGGCATAATTTAAAACAATTAAAAACCACCAAGATTTTGCCCCATGAGTAGGCATAATTTAAAACAATTAAAATGAACAAAATATTTGCCCCATGAGTAGGCATAATTTAAAAACCACCAAGATTTTCTCCATTTCTTGTCCATCTGATGTATGTATTCACTGACCAAGTAACAGCTAATAAGCAACACATCATGGAAAGTGTAAGGAAGCTATATCTTTGATCTCAGCACCTATCTCTCTCAATCTGGTAACGTATTGTCATCGTTTTAGAACCAAATTAATGATCTAAAATCTAGAATTTGATTTCATACCTTGAGAGTAAAATGAAACGTTTATGTTTCAACTTTTAAAACCACTCTAGGATATAAACAAAACTAGCACTTACCCACAATACTGTCAACGTACAATTGCGGAAAAGTTGGCCAGCTAGAGTACTCTTTCAGCGCCTGACGCAATAACTCATTCTCCATGATATTGATGGTTTCAAAGGCCACATTTAAGGATTTGAGTATCTGCACAACAATATTGGAAAAACCGCATTGGGGGAATTCCTTAGTTCCTTTGATGAACACAATTACCTTGTGAGAGTTAACAACTTTATCCAAGCTGCTCTTCAACTCTGGAGCAAGAGCTGGTGCAGGATTAACCAAGGATTGATTAAAAATATTCCAATTTCTGTTAAGACCAACGAATCCCTAAAAATTTGAAGAAGGCTCAATTAATTATTTATTTAATTAACAAAAATGAAAAAAAAAAAAAAAAAAAAAAACAATAAATAATACATGCGAAACAGCGGAAGGATCTCAAAGTGTGTGTAATTGTAGGAGAAGAAGAAGTAACATGTATTGGGGGGCGGCGGCCATAGTCCTGTGAAGAAGTAAAATTAGAAAAAATAGGGTTGTAAGGGTGGCGGCTATTGCTAAGCCGAACTAAGTTCGGCGGCGAGGGGCATGGCGCAGATAGCCAGAACAAGGCTGCCGCCATATCAAATATACTGGTCTATCTAATATAGCTCTAATGCTCTATCGTTTTGATGTTTTTGTGGAGGGGAGGGAGTGATTGTGTGTTTCCGTATTGTTTGTAGGCACATATTATATCCGATCTTAACCGAGATCTTTATTTAAGAGACCTAGTCAAAGGTCTTTTTTGTGCAAATGACCTCCATTCATTTTTTATAAAATGTGGTAACTAAAAGGTCAATAATACCCTTATGTTATATAACGAATGTTCTTTCGTTTTTTATTACGATATAACGAAAGTAGTTTCGTTATCTGATATTTATCTTTTTGTTAGAATGTATTGTATCGTAAGTCCTAATTCTTTACTTATCTCTTGAACTTTTTGTTCAATCTTATATATTTTATTATTAGATTTTATGATTACTTCAGTGGAAGTATCTATTTTTTAAGAACTAGCTTTATTTTTTTCATTATTCTGCTTGGGAATAATGTAGTCTATTTTAGCTCTAACGAAAGACGAAATTCTATGTATTTGAAAAGATCTTTTAGGTGCTTCTAGTTGTAATATAGGTGAAAACAATTCATCAATTTCAATTTTATCATGAGGTTTGAATGATAAACTATGATGACTGTTAGTGATCCATCCTCGAGTACAATTGGTCTAGTGTTTTGGTGGCGTTTGCTCTGGTGGTTACATCTTCCGCCAAAAATAAAATCATTCATGTGGCGTTTATCACACTGGGCGATCCCTTCAGGGGAAAACCTCCACCGAAGACATTAATTCATACGTTAATTGTCCTAGATGGAATTCCCGCAGGTGATCCAGACCCGTTTTGTTCTGATCCTTCGAGAAAAAGATTTATTCTCTTCATAAAAATAAAAAAATAAGAGGTAGAACTAATAAAGATTTCTTTTTCGATTCATCTCTGGACTGATTCAAGAATTCTTTTTTATCCAAACCATAGGATTCAATAGAAAAGACAAATCCCTTATGATACATCAGATCCGGCTCGGTTATTGATAGAGTGAATAGATCTGCCATTTCTTGAAATCTCTCTTTTGATTCAAAATCGTGGTGTAAGGTATATCCTTTAGCCCCAATTCGGAGTGGTTTGTCACAGGTTGGCTCGTCGATGAAAATTATTTCGATCTGATATGATTTGAGAATACAAATCAAATAACCACGCTTTCTTTGATTGTTGGTGGGTGAAGAAGTTTTGGAAACGGTGTGGTTGGTGGAATGAGATCTCGAAATGGCGGGGGCAACATTTATGGATGAGGCTTGTGAGCATCTCAGATGGCTGCAAGAAAGCAGATTTCAAGCTTTTGTTATGTTTCTGTGGCTCGTGTGGCAGGATAGAAATTTACTTTTGAAGCGAGGTCGTTTGAGTGATATTGACGTGATGATAGATAAAGGCTTAAGATGGGTGAAGGACTACGATCATGCCCAAGCTTGCACTATTTCCGATTATATTGGTAGCGTCGTAAAGGATCATTGGGCTTGGAAGGGAAGAAAAGAGAATGAAAATGGATGTTGGCTACGTTAGGTTGTTAGCGTTTCCGCTAACTTTTAGCTTTTTTGGGCCTTTTAGCTGTTTTGAAAGTTTGACTAGCTAAAAAATATTGTTTGGTAAAAGAGCTGGTGGTAATGGCTGTTTTGTCCGAAACGCCAATTTAGAGACGCTGCATGGAGTAGCGTTTGGGTTTAGCGGATTTCAAATTTATTTCTTTAATTATGTGAAAAGTACACATTTTTTGGGTCGTTTGTATGCTGTAAAATTGCTTTTTTATTTTATTTTATTATTTGTTTTAAGAAATTAGGTCCCTTCAATCTACAATGATTGAATAAGTATTTTTAGATTCTATTTTTTATCGGTAATTATTTTAATTGTTTTTTTGTTCTTAATGAGTTGGCATGCTTAAAGGCTACTTTCATTAATTTTGTATTCTTATGTGAAACTTTTTATTTTTCAATATAAAAGAATAAGTGAACATATGTCCTTATTTTCAAAAAAGTTATGTTATAATTCTCTCTCTCTCTCTATATATATTTAATAAATGATTATTATTATTATTGTTATTATTATTATTATTATTTGAGTAATTATATATTTACTCACATTAGTTATTTTATTCAACTTATTAACATCAATCAGCTAATTTTACCAAACGCTAACACAATCCGTTAATCTAATCCGTGGTCAAAACAGCTAATACAATCAGTTGGTCAAAATAGCTGATATGATCAGCTAACAGCTAACCGCTAACAGCTGATTGCCAAACAAAGTCGTTATCTTCAATGTGATGCAGCTGTACGAGATTCTGAAATTGATTTGGGAGGCTGGATAAAAAATTCAGAAGGCCTTGTAGTAGCGTTTTTGCATCCCATATGTCATGTTCATTCTCTCCAACTTCGGCTGAGGCTTTGTCTATTCAATTTGGTTAAAGTTCGCTTCTATGATGCGAATGAAGATCAAACAAGTCACAACGGATTGTCTTGAAGTAGTGCAAGGGCTGATTGCGAATGATTCACATCACCTTTTTGAAGGTATTTTCTCGAACATCCTGACACTCTTGGATTCATTAGACTATGGACTCTGTTAGTATACCAATCGACTTCATAATGCAATTGCTCACGCCATTACTAAGTGGACGGTGGGACCCAAAACCACGATAATGTGTTCCGATTGTATTCCAATCTTTTTCTCCTATGTTATGTAAGAACTTGATGATGTAATAGGGCTATAAGCCTTTTTTTATTAAGAAAAAAAAAATCAAATAGAGTCACGTGTCCGTGTGGATCAGTGGATGTGGTAGAAACTAGAAAGCATGCAATTTAGTACAAGATAGCGCACCTAATAATGAAAGAATACATGACTAAAAATTGAACATAATAAAATAAATAAAAATAACTAGTGACGGTGCATTCAGTTTCACCGAATTACAACCACGCCGCATCCAACATCTACAAGACAACTAAAATGGACATCTTCAATCAACTACTAAAACTAGAACTATCGCACTCTTAAATTTTCAGGTTTTACGCCATTGGAAGCAAAACAAAGGACCTGAAATTCAAAGGCTGCTCATAGTCATAATACTATATTTCAAGCAGAAGCAGATCCTTGTTTAGCTTTCAGTACAAGTTCTTCGGTGGTTGTGCCGATGATCTCATTCGCCCTTTTTAGCCCAACGCTGTAATACCTTCCAATTGTATCCTAATATCATCACAACAAACAAGTCAGTTATGGTTACTCAAACAAATGAATGTGTTACTTATTATTACATCTCAAAAAACCCAAAAGCAGCAAGAATAAAATTACATATCCAACCATGCAAGTTGAGGGAGGGATAGACAGAGACCTTGTTCGACACTTCAACTCACAGAAATGATTTCATAACATACTCATAAATATATCCTTTATATGAAAGTAAGTAAAGTAATATGCTAATTGAATCTCACGCGACAAACTATGCCCAATTTCTCCAATTTGTGAACCGCATCATCAACATCAAAATTACAGCGTTCACCAAACTCATCTCGTATTAATTCCTCACATTGCTGATCAAGATCCTGTTCACGTAAAGAATATATATGTATATTAAATTGTAAATATCTAGCTCTAGTCAACAGAAATCTGCAAATATAGAAAGGCACCATCTCTACTTACCTCCAAAGTGGCTTTCCCGTTTTCCATCAATATGAAAAATGAAATTATGACCTCTTTCACCTGCAAATTTGTGATACAGAAATTTAATTTTAGAAATTGAAGTGCATTAATCACTAAGGACACTTCATATTCAACAATTCGTACTGTATAACCATTTACTCATTTAAAATGTCAACAGCCCTAACATGCTTTACTTGGAGAGAAAATAAACTCCCATCAGCATTCCATCAAACCCAGAGGGAAGGAAAGAGTTTACAATGTCCGATTCTACTGATTGGATGTTTATAAGAAAATTCTTTGTGATAATAAATTCTGCGATGAAAATTTAGTTCGCATTGCATGTTTTTTCTGTTATACATGCTTCTAGACTACATATATGAAGCTCAAAGTATCATGACTTAAAATTGGCAAAATAACTAAAGTTTTATCATACTTCTTGCTGAATTACGTCATCACACAAGTGAAGAAGAGTGCCCCTTCCACTATCCAACTGCTTGTCATACATAGATTGAGTTATTAGGTTCTGATAAGTAGCCATATTCTGTTGAAACCTGACAATTAGATACAAGCAAAATCAATACCCAACCAAATAGACAGACATCAGAGTAAACCATCAAAATGGAAAAACAAATGAAACCTCAGAAAGTCCACAATCAGCATCAGATCATTACTAATACAAGTATTGTGAGCCTGCCCTCTAAAGTCAAAAAACAGCCTCTTCACAACAAATTAAGTCTGAAGATTGGATGGATTAGCATGCTACCCATGCACATTCCAACATGTAGAACGTGAAGACACTCAAATTCAAGAATAAATATATAAAAAAAGGTTCAAAGCCATGATAATGACATTACATTTTGTATTCAGTGGCTTTTTATATGGCTTGAACTAGCAGCAATATTCATTTTCTAAAAGACTTACAAAAAAATCATAAACACTGAGAGAAAAAGGAAGGAGAAAAGTTACAAGGCAGGAAATACTTACGTGAAGTAAATCTAGCACAATAACCAATCACTGTGGAAAGAATAGCAAAAATCACCCACAGGTCAGCTTTGGGCATTTCAACAGATCCAACAACAGCGACCTGAAAGATTCCCCTAAAATATAAATAAGTGAAAAATGTATGGAACTGAAGGGTACAAATGGCAACAAGTTGACTAACCAGTCCTACAACTGCAGATATAAGAAATTTAACCCAATCCATTGGAGTTAAACCTGGATTCTTTTTCTCTGGCTATTTGACAAAAATTAAATGTAAAAACATATCAGCGTCTAAACAAAACAAAATTAGAAGATGATAAAAGAAAATGACCAAGAAAGAAGATAAGAGTACACACCAGGACAATTTCCATATCGGCCATGGAATGTTTTTGAAATGCTTCACATATATGCCTCGCTCTGATTTTATTTTAGAACTTGCTCGCCTGCACGCAGACTTTGCTTGTTAACCAGTAAAGGACTACTGGAAGATGGAAAAAAGCAAGTGAAGGAGTTCACTATATGTACAATGGGTGGTTTAACTTTTCTCAAGCAATAAGCAATCTCTGTCCTAAAGCTATGTCCATTTTTTCATTGGTAACTCCAAAAACCATCCAGGACTAGGAGAAACAATTGCTTCATTGCAAGTTGTCAGTAAATTACTAAGTGTGTGCTTGTATACAAATATATCCACTCAAAGCGATTTTTTTTTTTTTTTGTTAACCAGAGTTAATTTTGAAAAAGTTGGTATGATTAGTTGTTAGTGGGATTTTGAGTTTATAATAAATAATATTTTAAACAAAATAACTAAAATTGATTTGATGTAAAAGTATGAGAGAGATGATGTGAAGTGGTGGTTAGTTAAAATTATATGAGTGGCTGAATAGTAAATTAAAGTTGATATGATATGTAAAAATGATTACAACAACAACAACAATATAGCCTTTTAGTCCCAAGCAAGTTGGGGTAGGCTGGGTAGGCTAGAGATGAAACCCAAGAGAACCAATATGTAAAAATGATTGGCTGGTATTATTTAATTATATTGATAATATTGAGGATAGTAGGGTTGAGTTAAAGTTGAGTTAGATTTTGAGTATGAGTTGAAATAATTTATAAACAAACACACCCTAAATTCCTCAACAAAAGAAATTGATAGGTCAAGATAGAGTTCAGTTGAGCTAAGAGGAGAAAAGCCAAATAGCTTTGTATATATGTGACAACAAATTAAGAAACCTAGCACTGCCACAACGGATTCTACAAAACAGTCATGGGGAAGAATAAATAACAGAATTGTCACAAACAGGTAATAGTAATTCAATAACAATTTATATCAGATAATACCTGTAGACAACAATGATCCTATCAAAAGTGGGTTCTTGAATTGTAAGTTTACTCAACAAGTTCCGTAAACTGAAACAAGAGCCATCAACAATATAACATTAGTAAACACGTCAATAAAATAACCTTAACAACAACAACAATAAAATAACCTTACAGCATATAAATACTAACACGCTGAACTTGACTTTTCAGCACCATTAGAGCTTAAACTCTTTCATCAAAGGTTACAAGATAGAAAAGCTTAGCAAAAATAAACCATCCCTGCGCCGTATATTTCCATCTATTAAGAATTAATAATAATGAAAGTACTTCTAAGATCTTTTCCCTTTAGGAACGAACATCTACTTACTGGTACTAGTTAAACAAATTGAACTTTGAATTTGAGCAACTTCTAAGAATATTTTAACAGAATGCACTAGTGTTGAGTTCAGATGTTCATCATGCAGCATCTGTAAACTGTAAAGTAACAATTACAAGGAAAATCTTTTAAACAGCCACTTATAGTTCGAAGTTTAGATTCCAAATGCTGAAAAAACTGACGAAGAAGAACAAAAAGGACAATGATAAGAAACACTACAGCAGACTGTTTCAGAAAACCTTAGCTCCATATTCTCAAGACGGACACGCTCAACGTATAAGTCATCAGATTCTGCTTCAGAGACAATTCCATCGTCTTTTTTTGGATCCTTCTTAAGCCGTGAACTTGATCTTCTCGAAAGAACCTTCTCTAATCTGTAAGTCAAAAACATTTCCCACCCAGAATGCCACATTAAAGGGTACAGGAAAACCCAACCAGATGAAGTTTTATAAGCTAAAAATGGAGTATAAGGAACAAGATAAAAATTGTAATGTAATATATATGCTTAATATTTTCCATCATGCTCAACGTTTTCAGCTAAAAATGGAGTAAAGGATACCTGGTCTTTCTCAAAATCCATGACCAGAAACGTGAAATGATCACATCCACTTTCTCCATGAAAAAATAATCAGTTGTCTTATCAATGCCGATCCCACGCCGGAATATTATGTACTGAAAGAGAAAGATACATAAATATGACAGTCTTTACTACTCTCTCAGAATATATAATATACTTAAAACAAACTAAATCACATTGTACAGCTTCTGTACATTAAAATGACAGGTGACTCATCATTCTACTGTTTGCAAAATTCCAATCACCAGTTATACCATACTAGCCTTGACCATTTTTATACATTGTGTCAGGGGTAAGTAGATGAGATGAATAAAAGAATGTAACCAAACAAATACCGCAGAGAGGGGGGGCTATATAAAAGCGTTGAGCGGGATTCAAGAAACAGGTCAAACAATTGAGAAATGGATCCGTTGCAAAAATTAAAAAGATAGTTAAATTATACTATCAACTGGATAATGAAGATTCAAGTTAACAGTATTTGTCCCATATGGTTTCTATTCAATTTCACCAAAACAGTATTCCAGGTCTTTTTAAGATGATGTGGTTTTAGAGGGGCACTAGAATAGATTCTGGTAAGTTATCTGGAGCCTACACCTATATGCCAAACATCTTTTGTAATCAATTGTTAAATTAAAGCAACCTTTCGAAACTAACCATCTCATAACTACAGTGCATATTCAAATAATATAAATTTGTATTCACTGTTATTTCTCTCTTCTAACTTTTACCTTATACCCTCATTATGGTTATATATACATATCTACCTTCGACCTATATTCTCTGCTTTAAATTAATATGACATGAAAACAGAGCACTCGCAATAACTCAGCGATATTGACAAGAATCTATTATTCAATTAGATATAAGTATAACAAGGGGAAATATCCCCTTTCCCATTTATACACCTATGTAAACATCCAGATTATCTTTAATGTCGTGAGAATATATCCACATTATAATTGGGAAATGAAGATATTTACTATGATCAATATCAAAATAACAGCCACGAAACAAATTCATCGAAAAAAACCTAAAGATCAAAACTTTAAAATAAAAAGATCTGAGATCGTAGTCCTAATTAATTACTCAAAGAAAGAGGGGTACCTTATCGGCAAAATCAGGAAGGTTCTCATGAGGATTAGATTCGAAGAAACTCTTCAAAAGCTTCTTATCAAGCTACACCCAGCAAAAAGTAGTTCTATGAACAAAATGGACGCAATATACCACATAATGATCAATGTGTATACAATGGTATAACCTTAGATTCATCAACTGTGATGGGCAGATTGAGGAGATACTGCCCTGAATGCGCAACCTCAATCTCTTCTTGAGTGGCTATTTTGAAATTGCTTTTCTCCATAACCTGCGTAGTAAAATAGAATAGAGAAAACAATGGGAAATAACTGCCATAAGAAAAGATTTACAAAGGGAGGCCTCAGATGCAAACGACTGCTGCATCCCCTATGCCCTCTTCCCAAGGTAGGAGATCGAAAGTTTCATAGGAGAGCAAACAACATATCATAGAGCAACTGAGGCAACCTGGTGTACCACCTACCAGGGTTTGGAGCCTCTTGCATTAGAATCATAAATGATATGTAATGGGAATGTGAGGGAAAATCACACACAGGTATAACATTATAAAAATGTGAGCTTAGGGTTAACTAAACCTCTGAACTTTCTGGATGGGAGAAGAGCTCATATATCCGGATATACATATGTAAAATGATACCTGAAACAAATATCTCAAGAAATTCTGCTCAAGAACGTCAATTTCATCTGAAGATAACCGCTGTTGCTCCAATTTCTGAGTGCCATGGACAGGATCAAAGAGAGAGTACAATTGCTGTAGTAATTGAACCAATCAAGGTTAAAAATGTAAGAGTAATAAACCTGAGCTGGGATGGTGTAGGATATAGATTTAATGAAAGAGGATTAATGAGGCCATATATTACCATGAGGTCCTCAAACTGCAACATGTACCAAGCTCGGATTGTGTACTCCACTCTCTTACATAGTTTCAAAAACTCAGTACGATCAGAGCTATGTTCTGCATGAGTTACAGGTGCATAATTGTGGTTATAAAGGGTTTAAAATGACAATTGACTAATTCTCTCTCTATTTCTCTTGCTCACTCTTTTTTGCATTTATTCCTTTCCTTTCTCTTTCAGACTAATTGATACAGCGTCCTCAGTACTATATATATTCAAGAAATTAAACACACACACAAACACACAAGGCAAAAAAAAAAAGTGGATTGTTCACACAATTTGAAGAGGGTGGTGATAGATATACTCCACAATGAGAAATGTAACAAACCAAACAACAAAATAGAATTATGCCCATCATCTTATTTTCCTTGACTGGGCATTCCAAGACCCTCATAACAAACGGAAAAATCGCACCAAATACAGTTTAAGCAAATACTTTGGGAGAGGAAAAAAGCAAATAACACGAGACACAGAGATTAGAATACCAATGAGGTTGGCCAAGTGGACGATGAGCCTTGGCTTGAGGACAGGTATGACGGATTCTTGCTCTAGCCGGATCACGTCTTTGTTTTTCTTCGACATCTTCTCCTCCGCTGTCGGCATCTATTCGATAACACTAATAAAAATTAGCAGGGGCTATAAAAACAATTGATTAATTTTATTCCTTTCTTTTCGCGGAGAGGGAGGGAGCATGTATTAAATAAATAAATAAATATTAATTAGTATAAAAATCTATATATATATAATAAGAATTACCATTTAACAAAAATAGTAGCAAAAAAAAGGAGAGAATTTAATGCAACCTATAAATAGTAAGTCTTTTTTATTTTATATTTTTATCTTTAAAAAACCATACTAACATTAAATGTTGCATTAATTTTGAGTTTAATTCATTTTATTATTTAAAAATTTCAGCTAAGATCTATTAAGTGTTCATTTTTTATTTTTATTTTTTTTTTCATAGAAACACCGAGTAACATTAAAATCTAAGTCTCTATATTTATAAAATCTCAATTCAAAAATAATAAAATTTTAGAATATTGGTCTTTATATTTATGCCTTTCAAAAAAAATATATTGAATGCTATTCTTTACATATCATTTTCCACTAATCATCACAATTTTTTTATTTGGAACGTGTGATAATAAACTTGGTAATGTTTATTATTTTTTTTTATCAATCTATTATTTTTTTATACTCGATTTCAAAAGGTAAAATAATTTTCAAATTCTCAGTCTCAATAATTGTGCATTTAAAAAAATATATTTAATGATAATATATTATAATATATTATTTGTTAATAGTACACAATTTTGAAAACTCTATTATAAATTGTATGTTGATATCCAAATCATTTTATAAATGCAATCGACTTTGTTAAATATCCACGAAAATATGGTAAACAAAATTAGACGATCAACTTTGTTGGAAATAAAATAGAATCAATAAATCAACGTGAAGTTCAGAGGAAATTAACATAATGAATAATTTGTATAGTATACGGATCTAAAAATTAATACTCATGTGGATTCTAAAATTCAAACTTATACTTATCATCATCTTTTGGAAATTGAATAATATATTGTAGGCAATATTTTTTTAAATAATTTTAACATGTTCTATTTATAAAATAGTTTAGAAAAATTTTAGGTGACTTCACATCTTTCAATAAGGATATATAAAATTTTAGATACTTTACATACGTTATATAATATTTTAAGTGTTTTTAATATTTTAAACATACATTTTTTATGTTATTTTATACAAGATAATTTTATATTGTTTACATCTGATATACGATAAATTATGTCACATATGAACTCCACATTTTAATTACAATTATTAATTAATATTGTTTACCCTCATATTTAATTTATAATTATGAGTTAATATTGTTTACTATCATCTTTAATTTATAATTAGTATTTAACATTATTTACCCGTGCATCGCACGGGCTACACACTAGTAGTTATGAATATTGATATTCTTTTTTCTTCTAATTTATGATATATAATAATTTAATATATAATTTATATATTTATTTCACTTTGTTATAAAAAAATTGACATTTTAGAGTTTATGTTTATAAGTAAGGATACTGGACTTTTAACATGTTTCAAACATTGTGAAGAAATAATACGCACATAATATTTCTCTCTCTAGCTTCCTTTACTCATACCTTATTTCAGTATATTATTTAGATTTCTAAACATGATATGCTAAATTTTAAAAATTGTGGCAATTATTATAAGCAACACTTAATTTCAAAAGACTGTAATATATATAAAGTAATTCTCTTGATTATTCTATCAACCTCTTTCAATATGTACAGATTTATTTTTTAAAATTAACCAAACAAAATCAAAAAATCCAAACAAAAAAAAAAATTATATCCAAGCATGCTTAGCATTTAAAATATTAGTTGATTTAAAATGCCATGTTTTTGTTGAAAAACTTATGCTAGTTGCCAATTTTGCAATTATTTTTTTGTTTTTAACAATGTTTTGAAAAAGCGAACCGGTCATCGAACTACCGGTTCAATGGTTCACTGATCGAACCGGCTTAATTAATATATAATTTTTTATTTATTTTATATGTACAATATATAATTACATGTATATAGGTATGCATTTAAACAACTGCAATTTGCC
>BKCP01004661.1:762942-788371 GCA_008636005.1 Striga asiatica | reverse complement strand
ATAAAAAGTGGCCCAAATATATCTTATTTTTATCAACTTATTGAGTGGCCAGGAGGGTGCTAAATTGCAGTTCGTATATCATAAAAAAGGGCCCAAGCAGTAGAAATTAAGTGGGCTTTTATTTTTTAAACTGGCCCACACGCACAAGCAGAAGAAGGCAAGAAAATGGGAAAATGTCTGTGTCCCACATCGTAAACACATCAAACAATTGAAGTGCTTATAATTGAAGAAGTAAAAGCAAGCCATTGTATTCAAACCGTTCCGCTGCCGGAACCGGTGACAATTTTCGGATTCAACTAGTTTTTGGACGGCTTGAAAACCGTTTTACACCTCAATTCAGACCGGTATGCTGGCCGGTCCACGATTGAACCGGTCAAACTGGCCAGTCCAGTTTGATTTTCAGAACATTGGTTTAAATGTTACTTTATGCTAATTCGTTTTTCATCAAAATTACACGTTGATTTTCAGAACATTGGTTTAAATGTTACTTTATGCTAATTCGTTTTTCATCAAAATTACACGTTAAAGCATTAAAAGAACGAATTATAAAAAAAATGTTCCAAATAAAAAGAGCATTGATTTTAATGCTACTTTATGCTAATTCGTTTTTCACATCAAATTACACGTTAAAGCATCAAAAGAACGAATTATAAAAAAAAATGTTCCGAATAGACTAAGTTTATGTTCTTAAACAAAACTTAAAAATGAAATAATAATAATAATAATAATAATAATAATAATAATAATAATAATAGCAACTGTGAGATAAATACTTTAAGTTGAATTAATGATTTACCTTGATTGCTTAAATTAAATTAAATTAAATTATGATTCTTATTGTATATGACTTAAATTAAATTATGAGTGTTATTGATCAATATTTATATGGAACATCTGAACATTTTTGTAAAAAATATACTTGAATGGTAATTGGTATGTACGAATTAAATATTGAATAGTAAATCTTTCTATTTAACTTAAATGTTTTTAATTTTTCATAATATATATAAAAATATATGTAACATTTTTTTATACAATATAAATTTTATTTCCATGTACCTCACACAACACAACACAAAACGACATTTACATCTCTCTTATCTATATATCTCTCTTAAGCCTCTTCTATGAGCGACACGTGTCCGGTTTAGTGGTCTTCAAAAATTGACACGTGTCCTGCTTTATTTTCGACTTTGCCACTTCTTTTGAACCGACCAAGTTCCTTCATTGGCTCCAGCTTTTAGGGTCAGTATGGTCATTTGTTCCTTACTTGTGAAGTTTTGCAGACTTCTGACTTGACCGACCAATCACTTCCCAACAAACCATCCTACATACGCAACAATCTTTGTTCAGATTTTTTGGTTTACGACAGACTTATCTCTACCATTTCTCTTTCCCTTTTCTTCTCTTTCCTTCTTTCTCCTACCTTAACTTCTCTTTTCGCAGCAAAAAAATTCCAAATTCCTTTTCCAATTTCTTTTAATTACTTCCCATTTCCTTCTTTTAAATCTCTTCCACACCAATCATACATGTGCAACACTTTTCAGCAGCGTTTGGCGACCTGGAGAGATCCCACGACTCTGAACAGAACGTCGGTCGTTGACCCTGACTGACAGGGAGACCCGTCGGCAGTACCAGGAAAGACGGTCGAGGTGGCTTAGCAACGATGCAAAATAAAAATTTGTCGTTTCCAACAACCGAGACATAGTTTTCGCCGGGAGTCTCGAGGAGTCGTGGTGTGTACGAGAAGATTCAAAAGCTCGAGGATTGTGCCAGCAGGCTCCAGGATGAGATCGAGAAAGTCGACACCTTAAAATGAGAGCTGGATCTGTGCTTGCTTCTCCTTCTCGATGGTTAGATCCTTGCACTTTTACCATTTATGTTATATAATTGCCATCGTTTGGTTTGTTTTGGCGTAGTTTTTGTATTATACCCTTCGATTTTGCTCTTTTTCTCATGTTTACCTTTGGATTTGTTTTGTGAAACCCCTTTTGTACTATCTGCATGTCTTGTGGCTGCTCTATGACACTAAAATTTGTTTTGAAATCTTGATAATTTTGGAGCTTTTAAAATTTAAGCACCAGTTGATTTTCAAGAATTTAGGGGATTTCTAGGGGGTTGTGTTGATCATGAGAAATTGCTTACTTTGAGTTTTTCTGTTCTGATAAGTGTTTCACTTGGGTGTTTTATTTACTCAACAAAGGCGACCAAATTCTGATGGTATTGTGGCTACAACGAGGACAACAGAGACTTCATTGAAAGGTATGTGTTTGTTTGTTTTGTTTTCTTTGTTTTCTTCAACCTTTTTTTTCTATGTTTTTGGTTTGAACAGGCTGCGTGTTGGTGGCTATTATGGATGTCGTCAGTTACAGATGCCGTAGTCTTATATTCTACATAGAGGTGAAGAAAAACCAAGAGTTGTCTTAGGTTAGTGTTCTTTTAAAAAATGGAGAATTGATTAATTCTGAGTCGGCATGCATTTATCCACTTTAAAATGATTTATTTTTTTGGCTTTTTGGTTTCAGTTTTGCAACTTTACTATACAAGTGCCTCAATTCTATTAAGAAGGGTACTTCCAAGGAGATCGTTTTGGCTTCTCATGCTCTTGGTTATTTTGTATTTTGTATGCTTTAGCAGCCAATTTATATATGTTCACATAGAAGTAGGATAAAATGAGAAATGTTTTCTTACACATGAAATTAAGAACTATAGTTATATTACGTTTTAAGAGATGGTACTTTTAGCCAAGTTAGCTTGTATTTCAACATTTTTATTATTATTGCCTTTGTCCTTAAAAGAGAACAAAGAAAGTTGGCACTTGGCATATAGGTTCATCCTTGCGTGTTGTGTCAGTATATGATACATGTTATGCTGATATGAATGTAGAGAGTTCATGGCGAATAGTGTTGTTTGAGTTTTGAGCTTAAGATCTTATTTTGCAGAAAAATTGTAAAATTGATATGGTAATTTATTTCTGAGTTATTTATTTGATATTTCACTTTGGTTCTGAATGATGCCTAGCTACTAAGAGCCAGTGGTTATTGTGATTTTAATTTCAGTTTGCCTCTGTAAGTTCAGTTAGCTCAATTGTGGCTGGTTGTGTTGATATTTCTTTCCCTGGCTTGGTATGCATTACAATCGATAAAATTATTTTCGCCTTTTGAAGATGACAGGCGTGAATTATCATTTAAGTCAGAATTTTGCTTGTCGGAGATGTTTTACAGCATTTTATAATGTTAACCTATAGTGACAGTCTTACTAATGAAAATGTCTCTTGTCTGGATTTGTTATTTCACATTGCCTGATTCTTTAGTTTCAGTTTATTGCACTGCTCGTGCCGTGCCAATTGTCGGAATAGGAGCTTTTCTGTGGCGGGTGGGCCGAGTTATAGTACACAACAACGTAAGATTGAGGTTTTGTGTGTCCTCAGTGAGGTTGGTACCATCATTTTGTTTTGTTAATAGGAAAAAGATATTTGAATTATAAAAAATTAAATAAAATATTGTAATAATTAGACAAATAGATAACAGGATTTTTTTATTTGCGTCTGACTATGAGGAAGAGTACCCATTGGCTTGAAGAGCGAAAGTAAGGCGGCAGATTCAGGCCCTGCAAATGACGTAGATCTGGAGGGTGGACAAGAGGCCGTGGGGAGAAGGTCGAACCCAAACTGGTTGCCAATTTTCCCCTGGAGCATCATGATCTTTACCGGAAGGTAACTATTGTTGTTTGAGCTGAGGAAATTTTTTTTTTTAATTTATAGACGACGTTAGAGATGCTAACTAGGTGTTTGACGCAATGTGGCCTCAAGTTTTAGTGTTTGGGTGTGTTATTTTGATTCATTTCTGTTGGATGTTGTCAATCTAATTGCATTATGAAATTTTGTAATGGTATTGCGTGACATGATGCTCATTTTGTTATGTTAGGAACAAGGTACTAATTTTTTGTCACTGCTTCATAATGATAATTGTTATGCGTGTTCGAATGCGTTTTTGGGTCACTGTTGTAAGTTTTAGTTCATGTTTTATTATTACGGATACTAGAATGTTTTTCTCCTTTATCTTGAATATTGACTGCCCGTGTATTTTTTTTTTAAGATACATTCATATCCTGCAGCAATCTTTCAGGGAGAAAAATTATGGTGAATGTATCAGCTTGATGTTGTATTTAAAAAATTCTGAAAGCTTTTCAAAGAGCTTCCAGTCCATTTTCATGATAATATGCGGGTGTGACAATTTATGAGTTAATTTATTTGTTTTCTTAATACTGCATGGACTGCTTGGCCGTTTTCCACCGCCTTGTCAGCTCAGGCATGCCTGCCACAAGTGCACCCGATGTTGTCTGGCCTGTTGCAATAAATTGCAAGTTTGCAAGTTTGCAACAGTATTATTCGACGGCTAGGTGTGATAAATGTCATTACACCCATAAAATAAAGGTTAAGGAAACTTATGAAGTACTAATATTATTTTAGGTTGCCTGACTAAAACTGGTTGAGATTGTTGTAAATACTTAGAGGTCTTCAGGTTTAGAATTAGTGTGGAAATAACATAAGCTTTAATTGTTTCTTTCCCTTTATTAAATTGTAGGACCAAATAGGATTTACAATATTGAGTAGAAAACCTTTTAATCAAGCTCTGTAATATATGACAATTATCATCACTAGAATGCAGACAATCCCCAGGTTTGAATAGAAATAATGATGCCACCAAATTTTACCATGTGGATAAACCTAATGATAATGGGATTTAAAAATAAATTTCACTTTGATTTATAACATGCAAGCATTTTTTGTTTGCCTTAACATGATGGCAAGGAAAAAAACAAAAAAATAAAAAAACTCAAAAACATAGAAAAGAAAGACTGGATAACAACACGATGCCAAAATTTCAAAACCAATATAACTAACCTCTCGCAGTTCCCTGGTTCAAAACATTACCGAGAGAAATGATTGTTTGCATAATTCTTTTCAATTTTACAGCAAGTGATGACAAATTTTCACTATATTTTTAAACTAAATTTGAGTCCGCCGTGCGTGCACGGCGTGACCCAACTAGTTTTACACTATATAAAAGATAAAAACGTAAAAACAAGCATTTAACATATTAGAACAACATACGGACTATTTACTTAAAACAAAATTTAAAGCTAAGGCAAAAGTGAAAAAATTTTCAGGATGACACTGCTCCATGTTTTGTACTCGGTCCCCTTTGTAATAACAGTCATTCTATTTCGATATTGAAGTCTCTAGGAATGAGGCACATCAAGTTTGCTGCATTAAAAATCATCCAACAAACAACACTAAAAAGGAAAAAAAGACCTTAAAAAAACTGAAAAACAAACAACAGAGCAACAAAAAGCCTGGACAATAAGAACACAATATCGAAAACACTCATAGAAAAAATAGAGGCTGCAATTGCCGTTTCAATCAGAAATAGGTATAATGATTCAACTAAACAACTTAACTGAACACTAACCCTACCAATGCTTTTAGTTTAGGTGTAAATCATTCTTACACCTGAGCAGTGCCCTCAGTAAATTTAGGGTCCTCATATCTGTACTTCCCATTAGGCCCGATTCCGAATCCCCTTGGGTCGGAAAATACATTCTCTAGCAGCTTATTTCGGGCTAGAACCGGGCTTTTATCGGCAAACTCGACAAAATCTTCAACAATTTCTTCAATGTTGTTCTCGGTGGCCTTCAAATCTGCTTCGTTTTCCAATTTGTTTTCCGTTATGTATTTCTTTAATGCAGTGATTGGATATCTTATGGTATAATGAGCCTTCTCAGCTGTCAAAAGTAAAAAATTCAATCATAATATGGACTTCCAAATTTTTACATGAGCGACGTACAAAAGCTACACCATTATTTTTAATCTAATAACAGAAACATTGTAACTTTCTTTCTGAAACTAATTGGTGTCCCCTTAGGTGCTACTACAAAGCAATGTACTTCCACAAATACATTCTCCATAATTGCATTTTGGTAAATACAAACAAATGGCACATGGGCATTTATATTTTCCTTACAAAGTATCAGAACACACTTGTATTATCCCAAGTAGGATTTCTGTAGTAATTCACTGCTTATATTTGTGTAACCACGAAAATCACCTAAATGTCGATGCTTCACTCGCTAGTTGGCAATGTGGAGATATTATCATAATCCACAGGGACAATTACAAAAACCTTTTCACGAGGTTTAGTCATAACTAAAAAAACTAAATTGAGTGTAGGGTGTTTAAAAACTAAAAGGTAAAAAAGAGCTGAATCTTTTTATTATTATGTTAATAACCCCAAAGGTGGTTTTTGTAATTATCCATTGTATCGATTGCTTTCTGGTTTCAGCTAATTCATATAGATGTTTTCGATCTACAAATTGCTTTGTGTTTAGGCATAAATCGGCTGAACAGTTTCAGTGCGAAAAAGGCCTCGAGGGCGTTCGCAGGCCGCGTTGGGACTACTTCGCGTGTGGGTTTGAGGGTCGGGTGTACGTGATGGACTGGCAGTTGAGCTTCACGATTGAAAACTCGCTGTCAGTGGACGTGTACTTAACGATTGCATCAATATACTTTGCAATCGAAAAAATAAAAAGGAAACAAAAACAACGAAAAGAGTCGATGGAGCATACAAACCTTAGAAGCCATCTTCTTGTTCATCGGAGGCGATTATTGTCATTCGACGTCCACTCACTTGGCCTCTTCAATTTCAAAAATCCACCAGCATTTTCCAATCAAAACACAACCTATATAGTTTTAACATGAAAATTAACTCAAATGCACACCACGAAAAGGACCCAAAAACCATTTTAAACTGTGTTGGAGCTAATGAAATCGTACCTCCTCCAAATTTTTTGGTCAATGAGCTTTTTACCTATCAAAAACGTAGGTTTAGCATAGAAAAAATTAATAGACGCTCATCTGGACATCATGGTTATCCACATCTTGGTCATCGACATATTCTACGTACCTCCATTCAATCTTTTCTCTTGTGTACTCCCGATCCATCTAGAACACATGCCGAAATATGAATTCAAACAATTTTAGCATGAGTTTTCGACATTTACATATTAATGCTCGAAAAAAGAATGAATTGTACCTTATTAAAGTGTTACTGCAACTTTCATTTGTAAAATTCAAGAAAAATTGCTCAAAACTAACCACGAAATATAATAAGATAAAACCAATGAAAGATGGTAATAAACAACTACTTGTTCCCATTTTATGGGAGGCTTTTCAGAACGGTAAGGAGATGAAGTGTGTAATAAGCACATAGGATATATCAACTTAGAATGCAGATCAACTTTCTCTGTGACAAACGAACGGAAACATCGTATGGACAAAGCTAGAGCAAGAATTATAGCTTACCTAAACTTAGAAGAAGTTCCTCATATAACTCCTTCCTGGTTAGATTATCTTCAATTTCTTAAATAATTTGGAGTACCTGTTCACAGTTGAAAGGGGTAAAAAAGACAGCATCTCACAGCAACGTCAGATACAAAAAAAAAACTTATGAAATGTAGTAACAAATATGTCATTTCCACAATCATTCATTTTCTTAACATCAAGAAAGCGCTCTTTAACCCTAAGTTCATGTCAATATAGGAGGCAATTATACTCCAGAATAAGTTATGACTGCCAATTTTTGATTGCAATTTGCAATTAGAGATGGGAACTATGGATAGCAATAGGACACGAAACACAGCAAAATAATATTTTGGGAGTATAGAAAAAAAATAATTCAAANAGAAAAAAAAAAAAAAAAACTTCAAATTACCTTTGTCTTTCCCCCTGAATGTCAATAACTATGTGACCTGTAGTTCGTTCAATAACCATAAAACCATAGACAACTACAAACATAGACCAATGCTTGTTCATTAGGAGACTCCCCCCATACTCGATCAACTTAACAGCAGGATCTCCTATCTGCCTGCAAATGGAAACAATAAATCCACTTTTTGGGGAGCTGATGAATGGTATAATTGTCCTATAGGGTCTACATCATTTGGCCTTCGTGTGGTAACTGGTAAAGGAATTGAAGATGTTATAGACGAAGTCTTTGGTGGGTAATTATAATAGGGGCTAGGAGAAGCCTGAATTTGAACACGGATATGAGAGCGGCCGGAAGGCAGACTGTGAGGAGTCCGAATCTGAGTTATGGATCATTGAGCACCGCCAGCACCGACCTCAGTTCATCCCCCGTGATGAACTTGCTATGTCCCGATCGAAAACCCTAAACGCCTCCCGCCCGTCCTCTTCACCGCCGCCCCCCTCGTCGCCTCTGTCGTCTTCTATTGCCGCCGCGTACAGGGCGTCGAACTCCTCGGCATCCACCTAGACGTTCCTGTTGGCGTCAATCTTTCCGATCATCGCCCGCAACTTCTCCGGCACGCATATCCGAAGATTATCTAGCGACTTCTGAACTCTCCTTGCTTGGAAACCGTGAGGAGTTATGGAGATTAAGGCGTGATTTATGGAATTGTAACGGGTAAAGAATTTGGGCGGATCTTTTGGTGTTTGGGGAGAGATATGGAGAACCTAATTTATTGGGATAAATACGAGAGGGTGCGGATTTTCGGGGAGGGAACAGATTTAAATTGCAACGCGTGAACAGATTTTCAGCCGCAATATAAGGAATAAAAATATCAAATGCACGGTTTTTAAAAGATTGCCATATTCAGTAAGTCAACTTGGTTGACTGCGATTTTTTTAAACTTTTCTTATTTGATTTATTGACGTCTCTTTTTCAATATATATAAATGTCGTAAATTATTAGGTGCAACCTAATTTAAAGAGCTAAACATACTCAAATTTCAACTTCAATTCATTTAGTACAATAAATAAAAAAGAATATTGAAAATATGGTTTTGTTCATAAAAAAGTCTGTACAGTTTGAATCTTAAAACAAATTTGAAAGAATAATGGTTGTCATTTAAGGTCGGGATAATTTTTTTACATATAGAATTACTCTTTAATTAAAAAAAATACTTTGAAAATAAATATAAGCTACACTGCAAATTATAAGCATGCATATCTATTAATATATAAAGAGGGAATGATATTTGTTTGAAAAAATCAACTGAAAAATCAGCAAAAAAAAGATTTCAATTCCCGCCTAAAGAACTACTATAATGAGCCAGATTTTTGGCAAAAAATTGAATATCCCCGCCAGTCATCAATTCAAAATTTTTGGTCAGATCTGGTCAGATTTTTTTGCCAAATATTTGTAGATATCTTAATAAAAAATTGAACATTACCATGTCTTCGTTCTTCTCTTATCTTTTCCGTATCCCCTTCACTTTTCTCCTCTCTTTTCTTCTTCTTCCCTTGCATACCAAAATTACCAAATTCTTCATTGATATAGCCACATAAGGATAACACGGTCCAGAGGCTCCTCACCCGACCGGTGAACCGCTAAAACCACTCGCATGACGACATGACCCCATCGACATACTCAAGTCGACATCCACAAGTCGACTTTACAAAGAGCGACCAGGAAGGGAAAGGAGTCCGTCCAGTCGATCCTCACAAGTCGACCTCAGCATGTCGACTTACACTAGTCGATATTTATATAAGAAGAGCAACAAGAACATAAGTTCCTGAGCATCCAGATACTCTAGGACGACTTCCACTAGTCGACTTCACTATGACGACTCTCTGAAGACGACTTCACCGCAGAGAGTTAGCCAAGCGTAGCCTCCGAATCCACACATATCTACAAGTCGACCTCCTATTTCTCGAAGTCGACCCCGCACACCTCGAATAACAAAGATGTGATGGCGATTCAGCACACTTGCAGCATACTTAAAGTTCCGCATATTATAAAGGATAAGAAGAAATCTTGTGATGACTCAGCAACAAGGGGAGACAAATCGACCAGGGCATTTTGGACCTTCTAGGTCCACCGACTTGGGCATTTTGGGCACTTCAAGTAAGTATTCACTCCTATATAAAGGAGGTGAGGTAACCCCAAACCCTAACTCTCATTCACTCTCACTCTCCCCCATAGCTGTTGCACAGTATCACTTCATCACTCTCATACTGACTTGAGCGTCGGAGGCTCTACGCCGGAAACACCTCCGGCGTTGAGTTTTTGCAGGCATCTCGCGGTCTAGCAACGATTTGGAGGCGGTTCAAGCAGATCTGAGCTCATATCCACCGGTTTACTCCAGATCTGGAAGTAGACCCATCATATTGGCGCCAACTGTGGGGAGTTCTTGAAGGAAGAAAGAGCTTCACACCCATCTCCGATCTGTTTGCTGATGGCGGAGAAGGAAGGCTTACAGAGGAATTTGAACGAGGAGTTCAGGGGAACGTGGATGGACAAGAGGCCACCACCACTCTCCACCACCAAACACCCCGTGATGCAGATGATGGGGATGCCACCATTTGGAGGACCTCCACCACCAGGACTGGCGTTGGGCGAAGAAACACCTGTCACTCCAACCGGCGTGAAGCTGCAAGTGTTGACCCAGGCGGGAACAAGTCAAAACCCTAACCCAGATGGAGAGAAGGAGCCAACGGAGATATCTCGACGTGAGGGAAAACAGATACAGGAGGTACCGGAGCAGACCCAACCCCGTGTCGAAGAGCAGACCTTGACGATGACGAGAAGCGAAATGCAAAAGATGATCGCTGAAGCCGTGGCTTCCCAGATGAAGCAAATGGCGCAGGTCGAGTAGCAACCTCGAGTAGAGTACCCGCCTCGAGTCAAGCAGCAGCCCCGTGTCGAGTACCCGCCTCGAGTCGAGTAGCAACCTCGTGTCGAGCAACAAGCCCAGTCAAACGTACAACAGAACAGAAGAGTGGACGAGGAAGAATCCTCCATTCGAACTATCAATCCACAAGCAAGGGACGAGACGTTGGAACAACTATTGGCCCAGGTACGCGACTTACAGACTCGAGTCGGTGGGAAGAAGAGCAGAGGAGCAAAAGAACACCCATTCTTGTTGCAGATCCTTAGAGCCGACTTGCCCAAAGGCTTCAGGGAGTTGAACATATGGTACGACGGTTCCACTGACCCGTCTCGACATTTGAGGAGTTTCGAAAATATGGCAGTACTTCATCGCTATAGCGACCCAGTGCAATATCGCGCATTCTTGACGACTCTGACAGGATCGGCCCAGGATTGGTTTCATCAGCTACCAGCTGGGTCGATTAGGGATTTTGACGGATTTAGCTAGAGTTTTCTTAACCAATTCGCAAGTGTGAGGGTGCAAGAGAAGTCTTACCTCTCGTTGATTAGCATGCAGCAGAAGAAGGGCGAGTCGTTGCGGGAGTATGTGGCGAGGTTTACCAAGGCGTGCGTCGAGTGCCCAACGGCAACAGAGGAAATCAAATCAGGAGGACTGACGAGAGGACTACTACCAGGATTATGTAAGAACTCTTTGGCCAAGCGACCTGGTAGGAGTTTCGATGACGTGTTGGGAAGGTGTGCCAAATATATGAATGTCGAGGAGGCCAAAGCCGATTACTTGCAAAGTGTGAAAATGTCCCAGACTGACAGTCGAGACGACAAAAAGGAGAAGAAGGGCCAGTCGACAGGAGAAAGAAGGGGATCGCCGAGAGCTGATAGAGGTGAAGGCCGATCTAGGGGTTGGAGACCGACTCAGTACACACCCCTGTCGGCTCCTCACGCGAGAATTCTGGAAGTAATGAAAAGGGAGATCCGCGACGATGTGGTGAGATGGCCGCGGACGAGGAAGGATGGACCCATGAAGCCCAAAAGCAACTTATATTGTCGATTCCACAAAGATTACGGGCACAACACCGACGACTGCCGACATTTGAAAGACAAGATTGAAAGGTTGATAAAGGCGGGCCACTTGAAGGAGTTCATATACAAAGATCGCGAGAGGTCGAGCAGGAGACGAGAGAGAAGTAAGAGTCCTCGCAAGAGGGCGAGGTCACCAGAAAAGGAGGAGCTCCCACCAAAAAAGAGGAGTAATTAACATGATTTTTGGAGGGTCGACTGATGGAGATTCCAATCGAGCAAGAAAAGCCTATGCTCAAGGTCGATATACGAAAGTCGAGGTGCAGCAGGTTGACGAAAGTGGACCAGTGATGAACTTTGGACCTGCGGACGTTGGTGAAGTCGAGAGGCCACATAATGATGCCCTGATGATAACTGCGTAGATATCGGGATATGAGGTGCAAAGGGTGTTTGTCGACACTGGAAGTTCCATAAACGTGATCTTCTATGAATGCCTCAGAAGGATGGAGCTAGACATCGAACTTATGCCTCTATATACATCACTCTTTGGATTAAATGGGTCGGAAGTCGCTCCCCTGGGAGAAACCACGCTCGCTGTCATCTTGGGGGAGGGCGACTTGAGGAAAGTAAAAATGGTGAGATTTGTGGTAGTCGACGTCGAGTCGGCTTATAACGTGATTCTTGGAAGGCCGGCACTCAATGCCTTCCAAGCAGTCGTGTCGACCTATCACATGAAGTTGAAGTTTCCCGTAGGAGATCGAGTGGGAGAGGCTCGAGGGGATCAAAAGTTGTCGAGAACGTGTTACCAGATCGCGGTAAAAACCAACCAGCGGGCCGAGGTCAAAGAAGGCAAGAAACCGATGACGAGTGAAAAGAGGCTGAGAGGAAATGACCTCGAGCCCCATAGGGAGTTGATGGAAATTCAAATCGGAGAATCAAAAGACCAAACCACCAAGGTCGGGAGAGAGTTGGAGGACGAGTTGCGATAACAGTTGGTGGGATTGCTGAAAGAATTCAGGGACATATTCGCTTTCTCTCCTGAAGAGTTGACCGGAATCGACCCGGATGTTATGGAGCACAAACTCAATGTCGACCCCCTCAGGAAGCCCGTGAAGCAGCGACTCAGGAACCGTGGTGCTGAAATCGACAAGGCAATTGAAGTCGAGGTGGACAAGCTGCTGAAGGCCAAACATATCAAGGAAATCCAATTCCCCGAATGGATATCTAGCACAGTGATGGTGAGGAAAGCACTGAACAAATGGCGTATGTGCATCGACTTTCGTGACTTGAACCTGGCGTGCCCAAAAGATCACTATCTTTTGTCTAGAATCAACCAGCTAGTCGACTCAACAGCTGGTTGCGAGTTGCTGAGCATGATGGACGCATCCCAGGGATACCACCAAATTTCCTTAGCTCCGGAGGATCAAAGTAAAGTGAGTTTCGTGACGAGCAAGGGGACATATTGCTATGTCGTCATGCCCTTCGGCCTCAAAAATGCGGGAGCAACCTACCAGCGACTGATGGATCGAATGTTCAAACCCCAGATCGGCCGGAATATGGAAGCAGTAGGCTGAGATGGATGTTGCTGCAAATGTGTCATGGATGTACAAAACAATTAACATGAAATTTTGTGAAGTTTAATGCATAACATGATGAAAATAAGAATATACATGTCTAGAAGCACCAGAATTTTCCCTAGCCCTTTTGATGCAGCTCCTTTTACTGTGATTTTTTCTCCCCACACAATTTGCATATCTTAACTTCTTAAGATGACCCTTTCTGCTCACACTTCCTCCCATAGTCCTCATGTCATTACCATCAGCCCTCTTTTTCTTTGTTGGCCTACCTCTTTTTTTTCACAGGATCAGGTGGCTGAATTGGGCCCATTCCAGACTCTTCAAAGTCATTCATCCCTGGAACAGGGTTGATCATATTGCTATACACCCTTACATACATTTCTTTTTTGAAAAAATCAGACACATAGTCAGAAAGATTAAATCTGTGATATGAGATGCATGCTAGTGCATGGCAACAAGGATAACCAACCAACTGAAACATGCCACAGGTGCAACTTCTAGCATTCAATTGCACAACATGACTCTGAACCCCATGCACCACCTTATATTTATCTTCTCCACCCCAAGTTGGGTAACAGTTTCTGCTCAACATCTTTTGCTCTTCAATTTTTCTCACTGTGTTTGGGCATATATCCTCTGCATATTTTTCAATACCAACTCTCTTCACCTGCATCCTTGCCATTATTCTTCTCTTTATCCACTCAAACATGTCTATGATAGGCATATCCCTAGCTTCCAAGATGTAACTGTTGAAGGACTCTGATAGATTATTCACAATAACATCACACATTGCATTGGAAGTGAAGAAACATCTTGCCCAGTGTTCTTCAGGGATAGCCTTAAGCCACTCAAATGGAGTAACCTTTCCAGCTTTCTTTGGGACAAGCCTGTGGATTTCTTTCATACACCTAATGTATTCTCTCACATTGTATGTGCTGGCTGCCTTCCAAAACCACTTTCTTAATTCCAAATCACCCTATTTCTGCTTGAAATTGTTGTACATGTGCTTCAAGCAATACCTGTGTTCTGCCCCTTTGATTTGACCAACAGCATCAAGCAAGCCTTTCTGTCTATCTGAAAAAAAGGTTCACTTCTTCTCCAGGTATGGGTCAATATCTCTTAACAGCCTTTGAATGAACCAATTCCAAGAGTCCATCTTCTGAACTTCCACATAGGCCATTGCAATAGGAAACATGTTGTCATTGCCATCCCTGTCAATAGCTGATTGTAGTTGACCACCATGTAGAGTCTTTAAAAAACATCCATCAAGCCCTATAATGGGCCTGCATCCAGTCACAAAGGCCTGCCTCATTGCACCAAAGCAAACATACATCCTGACAAACTTTGGAGGTATGAAATCATGGTTCAGTTTTAGGATAAGGGTGTTACCAGGATTGTACTTGACTACAGTGGAACAGTAGTCATACAGTCTCCTAAATTGCTCCCCAATGTCAACCTTCAAGAATGACAAACCATAAGCTCTAACTCTGTACACCTTGTGAATACTTATATCAACCCCACAATCTCTCTTAATTTTGTTTTTCAGACTTTGGAGTGGCTCAGCAGGATTGTCTCTCGATGTTTCAATCATCCTTCTCCCTAGGTACTTGTAATCTACCTGTTTGTTTTCTGTCCTGTAAGCACATGAGTGTGTTCCTTTCAGGGTCTTGATGTGAAATGTTGACATGTCAGATATGACTGAGGCCCTCAATACCAGTCATAACCACTTTTGCACTTTGTTGTGATGAGCTTAGCTTCATTCTTGGGATATTGCAAATCATAACCCTTTCTGACAGACCAGTCTCTAAGAACCTCCTTGAATTTGCTTATGTTTGGAAATTTCAGACCAACCTTTAGCTCAAACCTTGCCATACTCATTCCATCATTCCATTCATCATCCATGTGAAATAAATTCTCATCATCATCCTCAATATCACTGTACCAATCTGATTCATTAGACTTTTTCTTCTTTTCAGCTTCTTCTCTTGCTATTTTTTTCTTCTTTTTTCTTTGTTTCATCCATTCTTTAGCCATCTTGTGAACTTTCTTAGCATGACCAGGATCCCTCTGCTGGAATATATCATCATCTTCAGGGCCTTCTAGATCTTCTAACTCTCATTCAGACAATTCAGATGACATGTCATCACTACTTTTGCCAGGTACATACATTTCATCCTCTGAATCATCCTCAGTTTGGTGTCCTTCATCCTCATCATGTGATCCAAATTCTCCCTGTGGTGCAGTCTCATTAGGTATCTCATGTTCTTGGCCACCATGTGATCCACCCTGTTGTGCTTCAAACTCACGAGGCATCTCCTGTTGTTTGCCACCATGTGATCCACCCTGTTGTGCTTCAAACTCATGAGGCATCTCCTGTTGTTGGCCACCATGTGATCCACCATGTTGTGCTTCAAACTCATGTTGTGCTCCATCTTCAGAAGGTAGATCATCTTTCTGCCCTTCAGGTTCACCCATATAGCTTGGTTCTGGTATGACTTCTGTAGTTTCCTCATCAGCCTCATCTATAAAGCTCTCTTGAGTATAGGGATACTCAAGAAGAGGTATCTCTTCTTGTGAAGTCATGAGGTTCCCATCACTGTCCATCTGTTGTACAGGTCCCTGTAAATCCTCAAAGTATAGTGGAATCACATAAACCACTTGATACTTCTTCACCAACTGAAGGATATCTTTATTAGAGTCTATCTTAATCCTCTTCTTTGCTGTCTTTAGGGTCATCCCAGGCTTATGTGAGAAAACTTCCACAATTGATAATTTTCCACTAGCTGTCTTTTAGATATCCATAATTTCAAACATGGACAACTTGTCCACATCATCCCATTGAACTGCAACCCTCTGTCCCCCCCCCCAAAAAATATTGAAGAAAAGGCTCCCATTTTACCACTCCTCCAACTCTAACATCAAAGCAGACAGCCATCCTACATAAAAATAATAATAACCTAATCAATTTAATTAGTTAATGCAATGGAGAATATAAATAAAAGGGACCACATTGTATACAAATAAAAATGCACACTATATATTGTTGGTTCAATTGAATTTTTGCCTTAAAGAAGGGACCACAAGATGTACAAATAAAAACATATACACATGATATCAGAAGAAGGGAACCACAACAAACTCTTTCTGCTGGCTTAGTTGAATTTCACATAAGGACCTTCAGCAAAATAAACTACAAACCCTAAGGCCATATAGGCATTCAACAAACAAGCTTTGTTTGATTTCAGAAGAAGGGGAAGGGGACATTTGCTAGCACAGCAGGATAATACTACCAAAGCAAACTATATTTGCTGGCACATTTGCATTTCACATAAGGACATAAATAACCCTAATTTGTCGTGAAAAACAACCCTAATTTCTATGACATACAAAGACTACAAAACCACCACCAGACTACAAACCCTAATCTCCTAATCTCATATAAGCATTTAACAAACAAGCTTTCAAGGTTTAACCATAAATAAACAATATAGTAAAAGCCAGTAAGAAAATACATGTCAAAATTCCAAAGACGAAATCGCTTTGCGGGAACCCTAATTTGTCGTGGACTAAAACTAACGCATTATTTCTTCTTCGACCATATTGAAAGCTATTCAGAAGTCGTCATCGACCTAAGATTGAGAGCAGTTCCTCGTCGACCTGAGATTGAAATGATTTAGCAGATTTGTTCGAATTTTCTTCAATTGGATCGAGTGTGTGTGTTCTTTCTGATATTTTCGTTCTGTGTTGTGAGAGAGTGCTGTGAGACCACATTGTTGTGTGACGGTTCTAATATGAGGGGCATAATGGGGAGTTTACAAAATTATTAACGGTGTTTGGGGTATGGAGAGCGTGATCCGTCGACATTAAAACCTAAGGGGGTATGGTGCAGTTTTAAAACACAGGGGGAAAACGCGAATATTTACATAAACACAAGGGGGGTTTGGTGCAATTTACCATTTCGAAATTGTTTGTTGTGTTTTTTCAACTGTAGAGACACACCTTTCATCACAAAACAATGTTGATGAGTCATATCTTTGAGCAAACTTGAAGAGGTAGAACCCATGGACTTGTTTTCCATTCAGATTTTTACCTGTGCTTATTTGTATAGTTATTTTGGTGCAGATGATGAAGTGCTAATAATCAAAAGCCTCACTCGTAGAGATTGAAACGAAATGATAAAGGTAGGTATTGGGGAATAATGGTGATTAATTGTATTTTTAATACGCGTGGCTCCACAACTCTAAAGGTGATATGAGGACATTAAATCTGTTGGTTTAGTATATATCGCATTGGATGATGTTCCTTACAATTCCATGCAGAGGATCCCGAATCCCGTTTATCTATTCCAAAGGTAGAGGTGCCAAAGGAACGTACGGGAATGAAATCAATAGAATTAACTTGCTCTCTATCTCCATGTGTGACGTCATAGTCAATATTATTAATTATGTTTTCACCGTTGGTTGATCCTGGATATATATACTGAGTGGTAATTAGTTCAATTTCTCTTCATTCATACTTCTTCTTGCAACTTGTAGAGTGCCTTGGTGTTATAAGGATCATCATTTCTCTTGTCTAAATTGCCATGGCAAATTTGTTTGCTTATTTTAGAGAAATAATTGAAGCTGTCAGGTAATGAGAGGAAGCAGCAGGACTGGTCAGATTTACGGGCGCACTCGGCTGCTGTGCGTACCTACAGCTGAAGAAGAATCAAGCTGGCCGGCCAAGAAGGCAATTTCATAACTGTAAAGTAGTGTGGGGACATTAATCAGGGCCTTATGGCAGCTGGCCAGTGTCAATGGCTTACGAGAAATTAAGTAAAGGGGCACAACAACATTACATTAAAACACTCAGATGGAAGGTATAGCCATGTATAAGATGGATGCAAATTCTATGTGTTTGGGATCGATGGGCTTACTGCCACTAATTGGCATCCATTGACCACCGCGTTATGCTTCTTAATTTGGGACTTTCATGTGCTGACTTGTCAATTAGGGCCATACCATCAATGTATTTATGACAAACCAGATGAATGCATGTTTCTATTTAATTAGACATGTATGTATTTGAGAAAATACTTGAATTCCGGCAAAATTTCCACCGGCTTTGGGACAAACTTATGTATTATAAGAAAGCTGCGTATAAGTTGAGCTACTTAATTCTCTCATCTTATCTGCCGAGGCAACAGATGAGCCACCAAACTTCATAACACATGCATGATTTGTAGTTAATTTGTTCAGATATCATGCTTTGACCATAACACATTTAACAAAGGGCCGGGGTTGTTTTATTCAAATTAAGAACAAATAACACATAGTGAAGCAAAAATATTAATTGGAGCACCAACAAAAAATAATATGAAATATATAAATGAGAAAAGTGGTGCATGAGAGCACATGAAAAGCCAATTATTAGAATTCCAAGCACCTAATAATAACTGCAACAATACTACGTACGCACATTTACATACATTTAGGGAACAGCAAGGAGTTTTGAAAAAATGAACACATGGAATCTCGAACTAGAAAAGACTAATGTGATGCATGCATGAGGGTTAATCATAATTAATTAAACAATAAATGAACTTGATTGCCAATGACAGATAAATTGTGGTTCCAGTCTAATAAGAACTACTATAAATAGAGCCCTCAACTGATTTGAATCACATGTACAAAAGAAATTATAGTAAAAAGAAAACCAGCAGTTTTGACTTGGAACTTCATAGGATACAATGGAGAAATTGGAGCAATATCCTTTCAAGGTGGAGGTCCTTCTCAAGTTTGGAACTGATTTAACTAGTTTGGCAAAAATGGTATTAGCTGCTGATAAAATAATTTATTAATTTGCTGAATTGGAGTTATACATTATTAGAATTGTTGAAATTATAATGTTTGACAATAGATAATGTGTGTGTATGCAGGGGAAGTTGGACCCGATGATTGGAAGAGAAGTGGAGCTTGAACGGCTCACGCAGGTTTTGTGCAAGAGAAGGAAGAACAATGCTTGCCTGCTTGGTGATGCCGGTGTTGGCAAAACAGCCGTTGTCGAAGGACTCGCCACCAAGATAGCAAACGGATCTCTCCCACCTAAAATGGCCCGAAAGAAGGTTTAAGTTTGTTGATGGAGTACAAGTGCATATAATTGTATCAATAATATTGTTATGCTTATTTAATATATAATATAACTGTATATATGTATACAGGTTTTTGCAATTGACATGGCACGCCTCATTGCCGGAGCTTCCAACCGCGGAGAGTTTGAGGAGAGGCTGATACAAATTGTTGATGAAGTTGTTAAAAGTGAAGGCTCCATCATTCTTTTCATAGACGAGTTGCATACTCTTGTCGGTGCTGGAGGTGGTGGTAACTCTCTTGATGCTGCTAATATTCTCAAACCAGCCCTTGCCAGAGGCCAATTGAAGGTAGGATTGAAATGGATGATAATAATTATATTATTATTAAGGCAATGAGTATTGGGAATTAATGGTTTCTGCTATACATATATGTTGTGTTTATATTAAGTGCATTGGTGCTACCACTTTGGAAGAATATAGAAAGTACATCGAGAAAGATCCGGCCCTCAAACGTCGGTTTCAGCCTATTGATGTTCCGGAACCACCTGCCGTGCAAGCACTGGAGATACTAAAAGGAGTGCAGGCAAAATACGCGATATTTCATGGTGTTGGATACACAGACACGGCCCTCACTTGTGCAGTTGACCTATCCAAGGAGTACATTGGGTTTGTTTTCGATTTTTCATAATCCATTGGTACTATAACTTATGACATTAATTTTTTGTTTGAACGAACCATCATCATTTTTCCATGGTAATATTAGTGAACGTTACCTGCCCGACAAGGCAATTGATTTGATTGATGAGGCCGGTGCAAGAGTCCAGCTAAGAGGCCAATCATCATCTGTAGTAACAGAACACGAAATACGTCAAGTGATATCCATGTGGACGGGCATCCCTCTGGAGAAAATATCCACCGACGAATCCCACCGCCTCTTAGGCCTCGAAAAAGTTTTCAGGAAACGGCTGATTGGGCAGGACGAGGCCGTGTCGTCCGTGTGCCGGGCCCTGCGACGATCCCGGGTCGGGCTTAGGGACATGGACCAGCCCATTGCCAGCTTTCTGTTCGTGGGCCCCACGGGCGTCGGTAAAACGGAGCTTGCCAAGCTGCTGGCTGAGGAGTACTTTGGATCCAAAGAGGCCATGGTGAGGCTGGACATGTCTGAGTATGCCGAGAGCCACGTGGCGGCCAGGCTCGTGGGGTCCCCGCCGGGCTATGTGGGCCACGACGAAGGCGGCCAGCTCACGGAGGCTGTTCGCAGGAGGCCCCACACTGTGGTTCTGTTTGACGAGATAGAGAAGGCCAACTCGCGGGCCCATGACATGCTGCTTCAGATTCTGGACGACGGGAGGTTGACAGATGGCAAGGGCCGAACGGTTGATTTTAGGCATGCGGTCGTCATATTCACGTCCAACATAGGTGGGCGAGTAACGGGTGATCACGATGAGGTGAGGGAGGAAGTTGTGGCTCAACTGAAGAAGTTTTTCAAGCCGGAACTGCTCAACAGGCTGGACGATATAATCGTGTTTAAGAGGCTAGAGAAAAAGGATATGAGGGAGATTTTGGAGATTATGCTGCTCGATTTTTACACGAGGGTGGAGAAAAAGGGGATAAATGTAGAGGTGACTAACGGATTGAAGGAGAACCTGCTGTCTCAAGGATTTAATTCGAGCTATGGAGCAAGGCCACTGAGGAGGGCCATAGCAAGGCTCTTGGAGGATAACCTGGCAGATGGAATTCTGAATGGGAGTGTGAGAGAAGGTCAGAGAGTCATAATGGATGTTGATTCTAGTGGAGATGTGTTGGTTTTCTGTTGATTCTAGTTAATATAGTTATCAACTATCGAAAATTTGCTTATTATTTCAAGATTGTAACATATCTCTAGTCTAGAATGAAAGGAAATGGCACATGTCTAGACTTCTAGTTTTGAGTATGTGTCATCTGTTTGCAATTTTAAGCTCCAGTTGGTGTGATTATAATGAATCATATATTATAGATTGTTGAGTCAGAGAGGACCACCCAAAAGAAAAGGAAGACAGCCAAATCCTCTCGTGAATGACCGTACAAGAAATATAAATTAAGACATTGTTGAACTACCTCGTAAAATGTTGCTTTCACGACATAGATCATGTAAAAACAGTAACAATCATTAGGGGAGTGATGTTAGTGCTGCAAAGTGAGTCCGAACTCTTCCGGAGTTTCCCTCCTTTTTTATGACTTCATTGCGCTTCGCTTCGTTCGTTGGATCGATCAACCCTAGAAGACTCGATGGCTTAACAGCCCAGTGAATAACCTGATTCAGAGAGAGAACCCGGTCTGTATACACTTTTTTATCCTACTTCTAAGGATAGATAGAAAAGGTTGGGGAGTACCAGATGCGGAAGCAGTTCCAGTCCTAGCTGCTGAGATGGCGTAGTGACAGGTGAGAGCAATAACAACAGAAGAAATAGTAATTGCCTGCAGTAGTATATTCGGGACTTTAGTAAAACCGGAAGAACCGTATACGTAAAATTTGGGTGGGCTCAGATGTGAATCTTGTTGTTCTGGTTTGTGTTTAAGATTCTCCTCAACGACCATAGCCAATGCTTAGATTAGAAAGAAATCTTTGTATCCCCTGTTTTGCTCTGCTCATCCCCAGATCTTTCCCATTATATCTTACCATTTCCTCATTTAGCTTAGCCAATCGTCATTCCATCAATTTCAATCCCGATTTCAATCGTCATTCCATCAATTGTAATAACCTAAAAGATAGCGTTTTGGAGCAGCTCATTATCATCAATCTCCGCTTTAATCAATGGGCTCTCCACAGTCGGCCCAAATCCTATCCGAAGACGAACAGCAAGACGAGGAAGAAGAGGAAAATGACGACAAAGACGATGACGTGGAAGATGAAGAAGAAGAAGACGAAGTCGTCCGGCGCTGCATTCCGAACGACACGCAGGATCCCTCCATGGTGAAGAAGATCCTGGAGCAGGAGCCGGAGATACTGCCGTGCCACTCGTCGGCATCTCCGCTCTCTCCGCAACTCTCCACCTACGGCACGCCCCGAATGACCCCGTCCATCAAGGTGTGGGACCCTTACAACGTCCTCACCCCGCCTCCGCCCCTTCCCCCGCTGCCAGCCCATTTCCACCGCGTCTTCTGCGGCGCATCCGGGCCGGACGACGATCGGGTGTCACCCAGGTCTAACTGATCAGCCACGGCGAGTGTCACATGAATCTGAGGCCCGATTTAATACCGGGCCGGAGCCCCGACGTCGCCCTCATGCCCAACGGGAAACGGCAAGCCCGGGCCCTGGCCGTGTTTTTGAAGTCTCAAGGGATGAGGGTTAGTGCGGTGTATCGAGTTCTGGCCACGGCACAATATGTTTGCCAAGTAAGCTGCCTCACTTGTTGCTTTTCTTATGATGGAATTTTGTTCGGATAGTGTTTGGAGCACAGTACTGTGTTTCGTGAGACAAATTCATCTCAATGATTGAATTTGTTCTGTATATCTAGATGCCTACATATTACTCGATTTGATTTTAATGGGGCACAAATTGACAACTATTTTCATTGAGATGAATTTGCCAATTTGGAACACGGGAAGAATTGGAAAATAAGCACCCGTGCAATTTGGAATGAAATGATATCTCTGTTATTGGGTAACATCATCAACCCTTGGTGTTCGTATAATTATGCCTTTTTCTGATATTAGAGTTTTTGAGTTAGGGCTGAGATGCAATAGTCTTAAGTTTTGTCCTCTGTAATTGCATATTTCAGAGCCATCCGCATTCTTGCAAAACTTCTTTATTATATCTTCTTTCCAATTTCTGCTCGGTCGGATAGTTTAGCATTGGTAGTAAACTAGTCATCCAGCTTAGGGAAAGTGATGATGCATTGGTAGTAAACTAGTCATCCAGCTTAGGGAAAGTGATGATCTGCCTTAATTCTTATTGCTCATTGATGAAGTTCTCTGAAAATTTTGCACTTGTACTTGGGGTACTACTTTTCTAACATTACTCTGCAAGTTTTAACACTCTCACTTCCCGTATGAAGTAATCTTTGTGCTCTTCCACTACTGCAGCACTATGAAGCTCCTATCTGATCTCAGACATTGCCATTTTACTTGCCAAAATTTTGTAATATCAGTAAATCCAGCTGGGGAGTTGAAATTCATATTATATAGTAAATGACATAAACCTGGCTAGTTGACCATACCAGAAATCCCTTGATAATCTATCTATATCTATATCTATACTATCTATAAAAGGACGAGTGATTTTGTAAAAATAATGATCTGCCTAAAATATCCTTACTTTGACATATTTTTAATGGAAAATTAGTAATATAGTAATACCCATCTTATTTTATATTTTTAATTAACAAATGAACTACCTAAAAAATCCTTACTTTGAATGGCAAATTAATACTACACCAATAATCATCTTATATTTTTAATTAATAACTAATATTTAATTAATTAAATATAGATACATGAACAAAATATTCTAGCTCTCCTAAAAATCAACCTCAACATTCTCATATCATTATTCATCACCAATTTGATTCTTTCACATATCTGTCAAGCTGTTTTATTTCATATCTCCCAAAAATCAACCCAACAAGGCTATGAGAGAATATATAGTTGATGTTTTCAAAAACGTCTTTATTTTAATATAATTTTAATGTAAAATCGTAAGCATATATTTTTAATTAACAAAAAAACTACCTAAAAAAGACTTACTTTGACTTATTTTTAATGGCAAATTAGTCTCCTAAAAATCAGCCTCAATATTCGCATACCATTATTCCTCACGAATTTGCTTCTTTCACATATTTGTCAAACTGCTTTTTTTTTTTCATATCTCCAAAATATCAACCCAGACAACAAAAATTTGAAAAGATATATAAAATTGATGTTTTGGAAAACATTCTTATTTTTAATATTATTTTAATGTAAAATCGTAATTACTTTAATTAATAACAAAAACTATCCAACGAATTTGCTTCTTTCACATATTTGTCAAACTGTTTTTTCATATTTCCAAAAAATCAATCCAGACAACAAAAATTTTGAAAAGATTTATAATTGATGTTTTGAAAAACATCCTTATTTTTAATATAATTTTAATGTAAAATCGTAATTACTTTAATTAATAGCAAAAACTACTACATGAAAGTTTTAATGTTTAAGAAAGAATACACAAAAAAATGCTATATTGCAATAATAAATACAACGGTCAGACATTCCACTTAAAATCGCAATGAATAATATTCATTGGTATAGCGAATATATATATACATATTTTAACAAACTATAAAAGTGGATCAATTCATTTAGCCACTTTGTTATTTAAGAAAAATAAAATCTTATATTTAGAAATTGCACCTTATATTTATTGAATTGAATTTTTATCCCACAAAAAACGTTATTTATGTGTTTGTTTGATTCTTTTTTCCAATTTTGGTCACACGGCCGATAAAGTTAACGATTTTCACCTGACCATTAGGTGAAGAACATATGAAAGGACAATATAAAGTACAAAAGTATAAAATTTATTAAATATTATAAAATATAATTAAGTTGTCATACTTACTAATAAATATGAAAAAAAGTAATAAATAAAAATGTTATAATTAATAAAAATGAATATAAAACTTTTAAAATTGTACTTATCGATGCAAATGAACTGAATTGTTCAATGCTTGTTAATTTTTTGTGCTTATTAGTTCTATGTGTAAGTTTTAGGTAATCGACAATAGTTATTTGTGCTTTTATCCATGTAGGTTAGAACTTTTATTTAAAAAAAATGATTATTTTAATTTTAAATAACCTTTTATTTTCTTTTTTAATATAATAATAAATATCATATTACATATATAAAATAATAATTATTTATATTATTTAATATTTAATATGTAAGAAATTTAACTCAATTGAGAAATTAATAGGTAATTTTGAGATAAAATAATGAGTGATTTTAAAAAATATATGGACTAAAAAGTTCATGTGTTAAGTATATTTTTAATAGAAAAATTGTAGGTATTCCACTGAAAATTGCAACAAATATTTCATTGGTGTAGTGTTCATTG
>BKCP01004661.1:737089-747744 GCA_008636005.1 Striga asiatica | reverse complement strand
AAAAAAAATTGATGTGCCATTTGTTTTGTCAGAGAGGATTATATCAAGGCTAATCCTGGCATAGGACAATCTAAGCAATGGCCCAAATCCAACAAATTGGAGGCCCCCCTGGGTATTTATTGTAATTCTTTTGTTAAGCCGGCCTAATCATTAAGCCCAAATATTTGTTTTACCACAAACATGTATACTTTTATTAAAAAGATATTATATTTTAAATAAAAAATGAAAATAAAAACATGACATTCACTGATATAAGTATGCATTTATACTCACAAATATGACAAGTTAACTCATTTAGTAACAGGCATCATATAAAAATTTTGTGCTCCATATATATGTTTATGTGCATAAAACTCACAATTTTGCACTCAAAATATCCCTTTACATCTCCTAAAATCATTCATTGGCTTGATAACATAGCAACTATTGACCCACACCACTAAATTGGAAACGGGAAAATAAGAAAATGGGAGAAAAAAGAAAAGGACTCCCAATAAATAATGGAGCGGGCAAAATTTTTCTCTGAATCTCACCGACGAAAAACAATCTTCTCCCCATATTCTTTATTTCCCACCATTTTAATTTCAAATTTTAAATTCTAAAGAAAAATATGAATGATTATTGATTTTAAAAAGACCCTTATTATCATTTTCTTAGAGTATACTCTATTTTTCAATGTTTTGGCACAAAAATCCTCATTGCTGATATTTTTCTATTTTGAAATTGAAAATCACTCAGATTCATTATTTATTATGAAGAAAATATAGCTGGAAGAAAAAATTGCAATGATAGCGCACATGGCAATTTAATAAGTAATAACCTACTACAAGTCGCAGCCCATTTAGGACATTTTATATACAAGTTGGAGGTTCGACCTTAACCTCCACCGGGATTTTGATTGAGGAAAAAAGACAAAAAAAAACTACCACAAGTCACTAGCAAATTAGCAAATACTATCGTGAGAACCATAATCAGTCAGTACGTTTCCAAAGTGTACCACTACAAAGTAAATAGTAATATTAGACCACACAAAATTCAGCACTTGGAAGATGTTTATTTGTATATGGTGCCGATAAACATTGTTGGGAGAGTGAATAGACTGCAGCAATTGGAATATTTTCGTTTTTTGTTGGGAGAGTGAATAAACTGCACAAGTAACAGGAATTGCAATTTTGGCTTTGCCTCTTGGTCAGTTGGTGACTGATCAGATTCCACTTACTCCTCGAGGGAGAGGTTCAAATTTTTGTACACTTGTGGCTTAGAGCTTTTATAGAAATTCTTGAATTTACCGTGTTCCAACTTTACTTCCATACTTTCCAACTGTGCTACAAGAAATTGGAATATCACAACTTATAAAGTCATCCATAAATAGTTTGAAACGATTGTCAATACATCGATGGCTCCATTTGAGATACGCTCCATACAATTTTTGTCGACGTGGATGCCACAATAATTGGAAGCTTGCAAAATGTGTTGAAATGTGATGTTGTATCAAGTTTTAAATTTCACGTGGTGAAATTGTCTTTCTATTTGTGGATAGATGATTTGATATGCTTCGATTTCCCTTGTCTGGGAATAAAGTCTGTCCACGGTCATGATGCTTGGACTAGGTGAAATTAGTCAAATCACAACAGCCAAGGATCAATTGGATGGTTTACCTGCTCCCAAATTTCATTCCACAATTAAGACACAATCTTTTACACGCACACAAGCATATTTATCCTCCATTTATCTTAAATAGGAAACCCATAAACTGCAACGTACATTTTTATCATTCCATCTCCCACCACAACCACACTAACAATCGTCTCATAGGAACCCGTTTTCCCAAATTCAACCTGATTAGGGGAAATGATAAGAAATAACTCACTTCCCAAATTCAACCTGATTAAAGGAGCTCATCTAATATCAAATCAATCTGTAGAACCCACTTCCCTTCCCCCATACCATAGAAAAAGGGATAGTATATCTGTTAAGTCTTCTCCCGTTTGTGGCTGCCTCAACCTAAAAACAGAAGATAAGATATTAAATTCACACAGTATGTAACGAGGATACACTAAAAACCAATATACTGGAGGATTAAAATTATAAATAATTAACCCCCACTAATGTTTTGCGGCCACCATACAATTTGCACCTGCAGGATGAGGAGTATTTTGTCGTTCTGAAAAAACAAAAATAATTTTTACCATGATTACGGAAAATATTAGAGGGTAATTTTTGTAATTATCCCTATGTAGTAAAAACAAGCTGACGCAAGACAATAAAATGATCATACCCGAGAACTAAAGCATGAAGGCAGGGTCTTTGATTTAACTAGTTGCAAAATTTGGCGGTGGTGGCTGGCTGAGCTCGTTTGACTGAAGCAATGACATGGCCCTGCTCTTAGCTCCTCATACACTTCTCCCAATAGGGAGATACCAAGATACTTTGTGTGGGCTTGGATCTAACTCAAAAAAAAAAACGAATCAGTTTTCTAGGAAGCAGACGAAACCTTCACTTTTTATTTGTAGAATCCAGTTGATACGTGGACACAAGTTAGCGAACTCAAGTCTTGAGATAGACGTATAAAACCAAGTAAAACAAAATAAATGGCTATAATGAACCAAAAAAAAGAGAGACCTTATGCGATCTAACCTCCATTCAACCAATGCACAACCACCACCGGCGTGTATTTCAATTACTTTGTACCTGCAAGTTGCAACAAAAGTTTTATTGCTGATCAAATGTATGTGTATGTGGTAGGAATTCACTCTATGCAAGCAACTCTCAGAAATATTTAGATAATTATAATATTCAATTGGTTAAGTGTACACCAAAACATGTTAACAAAGCATCAAACGTAGTTCTCCACCAAGAAAAATTTATAAACATCATAAGCAAGATGCTGACGAATAATTCAGATTAACGAAGCACACTTCACAGCAATAAGGTAAAAGCCAAATTTGAAAAAGGTTAAAGACTAGCATAATGAAAACTCACACAAAGGTTCTCGGGTTAGATTTCCCATTAGCCCAAGTCCAAAAGGCCATAGTAAATGAACCCTTTTGACACGTTAATGCAACTGAAAAACAGTAATTCAGTATGGCTTGAACTCAATCACCAGTAATCCCCACATGAGCAGTCTCCATCTTTGAAGTGGTGATACCGATTTGTGTCTCGGACAAAAATTTCTCTTCTCTCAAATCCAGATATAAATTTTATAACAACATGGCAATCCCCACAGATTCTCAGGTTCTTTGTAACCCTCAAAGTAGACCCTTGACTAGTATTCAGGAGACCAAAAACTACAGCCAACTTCTCACTGTGCCCACATAAGATGTGCTCCTTCTCTTGTTCCTCCACATCTTGTAGAACATCACTTGTGTGTCTCAAGTAACCTGCTTTCTCCATTTCTATGCTCAGTTTGGCCAACTTGTCCAGAATTTGAGCCATTTGTGGAAGTGATCTGTCACCCGCCAAAAGCATGTATACTTTGTTTTTTATCTCAATCCAACTGCAGCCAGGATTCTTCCTCATCCCCTTATCTCTCATCATATCTCTAACTTTATCCACTTCTTCCCATTTTCCTTTAGAAGCATAAATATTAGACAGCAGAATGTAGTTTCCAGGATTCCTTGGTTCTAATTCAAACAATTTACTCGCAGCAACCTCACCCAAGCTCATGTCATGATGAAGTCTACAGGAACTTAACAATGCACCCCAAACACAAGCATCAGGCTCGAGCGGCATTTTCTTAATCACAGAATAGGCTTCTTGTAGTTTTCCGGCTCGACCAAGCAGATTCACAACACATGAATAATGCTCTACTCCAGCTTCAAGACCATAATCCCTGGACATGATTTCAAAATAGTGTTTCCCTTCTTCTGTAAGGCCACTTTGGCTACATGCCGATAAGAGGCTGATGAAACTAAAGGAATCGGGTTTTTGACCATTCCTCTGCATAGACTGAAAAAAATAAATAGCCTCTTTTGCCTTTCCATGCATTGCATATGCGCCCAACATAGCATTCCAACAAACCAAATTACGGACAGGCATATTGTCGAAACAGAATCGAGCAGCTTGGATCTTACCACAATTGGCATACATATCTATCAGTGCACTACCTACATAAACATTGCTCGAAATGTTCCTTCTGACAGAAAAGCAGTGTGCAGCCTTCCCATGCATTAGTGCCGCAATATTTCCGCAAGCCGGAAGCAAGCAAGGGATGGTTACGGAATTCGGTCTCACACCAGCAGACTGCATTTCTCTGAAAAGTTTCAGAGCCTCGATATCTTTACCGTGTTGTGAGCAACAAGCTATCACTGAAGTCCATGAAATGACATTCAATTCCATTCCTCGGCCTCGAAGGTCTTCAAATACCTTAAGTGCCTGGTCAACGAGGCCATGTCTAGCAAGGCCTCCTATCAAGGCATTGCAAGCCCCAACATCCCCTTGGCTAATATCCTCAAACACTCGCATCATTTCTGATACACTGCTGCATTTACTGTACATATTAATAAGTGCACTAGCAATACACTTATCGACAGCAAAGCCGGTCTTGATCACATACCCATGAACTTGAATGCCTAAGTTTAAATACCCCAGGTCACCTATTGCAGGAAGAACACTAGAAATGCTAGTCCCATCGGCTACAAAACCATGTGAAAGCATCTTCTTGAACATCAAAACTGCATCGAGGAAACAAGCACTCTGATTGAATCCTGCAATCATACCATTCCAGGAAACAATATTCGGTTCAAACCCAAGATTAACCTCACCGAATACCTTGTTCACATTTTCCACATCTCCTTTCCGTGCATAAGCAGCAACCAACGCACTCCATGAAACAACATCTCTCTCAGCCATTTTATTGAACAGCTTGTGAGCACTATCTAGGTCTTCACATTTCACATAAAAATGAAGCAAGGAAGACTCAACAAAAGGATCCATGGAGAGCCCAGATGACAAACAAAATCCATGAACTTGCTTTCCAATTTTATCCATCAGTAGTCCGGCACAGGCCTTGATAATGCTTGGAATAACACGGGCATCAGGGTCAAGTCCATTTGTGAGCATATGAGAGAATAAACTCAAAATGTATCTAAAATCATTACATTTAGAGGATGCATTAATTAGTGTAGTGAATGAGAGAAGATCGGGTTTTGGAAGGGAAAGGAGAAGGTTTTTTGCATCCGAAAAATGGTTGTAGTTGGAGTAGAGCGAGATGAGCTTGGTTCTATAACGAGGAAGGTGGTCACAAAGACCTGTTCTAAGCAGTTGAGCATGGGTCTGCTGAACTTGAGAAAGTGATGATGGGGCAGTCCTATTTAGAAGATGCAGCAGATCTGAATGAATGGTGGAACGAGCTCCAGTTCCAGTGGTACTACTGGCGCTTGGTACATAAGAGGTTCTAGAGAAGCCACCGGAATCAGTTATTGAAGCCAGCGAGCTACTGTGGAATGAGGCTTTATCATTTACATTACGAGTCATTATCCCCCTGCGGAAAAAAAAATAATGCCAAAGCAATAACTAGAGTATCAACTAAAAGGGAAAAAGGAAAATTATAACATGTACTAATACACTTTTTCGGCTTTTGCAACCTTAAGGTTTTTTGTTTTTTTTTTGGTAAAGTGAATCCAATTGCATTGTTGTGTCAGATGAAGGTTGAGTTCACGAACATTCATAATTTGCAACCTCAATGCATCTTGATTCTTGACCACAAAATCATCTAGAAAACCACACACGTGTATGGTCAAGATGAAATCCAGGTACTAACCCAAATAAATACTTGAGGTTGCAAAAGCCAAAACAAGCATATTACATGTTGCAATTTTCTTTTTCCCAACTTAAAAATAACAATCACAGCATGCAGGCACTCATATTGTATGTATAAATAAAAAATAATTATTTTAAAAGTATTAGTAGGTTTATTAGTTAATATTGCATATATAAAATGAACTTAAATTTATTATGTAAAAAAATACTAATTTAAGAATAAGATATTAGTCTCAAGTTATTCATATAACAATAATAATATATGTATAATACAGTATACATAGTATAAAATAATTTAAAATAGTAATTGGTAATTTGGTATGTTTATCTCTCATGGTTTATAACAATTATTTTGAGAATCAAGTATATATGATATTAAAACAATAAGTTAACATGTCATTTATTGAACTGCCATGTAAATTTTTAAATTATAAAGAGTCAATATATTTATAATATGTATTGTTATAAATTATGATACACTGATGAGTCATCAATATATTTTCCAATTTTAACATTAAGAGTGAAAACAAAATTATGACAATAAATTATTAATAAGTGATAAAAATGTTAGTTATGAGTATTATTAAATAATTAGATAATTCTAAATTAAAAATTTAGACTAATACTTATTTTATAATGTATGAAGTATGCACATAAATTAATTTAATATATTATATATGAAGGATTAATAATAAAATTACTACTAGATATTAGTTTTAAATTAATCGATATTCACTCACCGACTTAATTTATCTAGTCAATTACTCATGCCCCGTGCATCGCATGGGTACATACTAGTTTTATAGCTAAGTGCGTAGTAATGATTGATTTCTAATTTAAAATGTGTTGGGAAAAAGTGAGTGGAGTAGAGTCAAAAGGTGAATTGGATGAATGGTGTATTATTTCATTGGTGGGTGATTGGATTGAATGTAATATATTCCAATGGCTCCCATTTAAGATGAATAGAAGATCTAGTATCACCTAGTAACAGCATTGCGGGCTTTTCCACGAATACCTAGTCCAGGACTAGCAATCATACGAATTCTGTTGTTTGGATTGCGCCCTATAGGGATGTCTATGTGATTGGAAAGTGGTGAGGATACGCCACGGTCAAGACTTACATAGACTCTCTTTAACGTGTGTTTCTTGAACCGTTCAGCTAGATGGGTGTGAGAGTGCTCATCCTGCATTGAGAAGTATAAAAGGAAAAAGAAAAATGTGAGTAAGTATGAAGTTTTCAAAATATTACAAGCAAAATTTTCCGGATCTAGAACATAGAAGCACCTTTGCAACGACGAGCAATCCACTGGCCCCTTTATCTAATCTGTGGACAACTCCAAGGCGTACAGATTCCTCATATAAGCCAAAACCGTTACTTTCATTACGACCTTGATGTACAGGAAAGGCACAGACCTCATCTCCTGAATCATCAGTCTCAGTCGGTGCTTCTGGACTGATTCGACTGAAACATACAGTGGAAAGTCTGCAGTAGGGAAGAATTTCATTTACATGTGTCCTTGTTGCATTGTCTGGTGCAGGATGAACCACCTGCACAACAGATGACAAACCTTGACTGACTCTAATAAGCAGTCCCATAGACCGAGATATCGATGTGAAGAGAGTATGGCTCAAACCAAACACTCAATGATGTTTAAGGAAAGAAAATGTAGAATCTTAATTTTTTAGATTAACAATGCTCTAAACAGACTAACAGCCCATCATAACAACATTAAAAGATAATTATTGGTAAAGGGCACAGAAAATCAGTTGACAACTTGTTAGACCAAGACTTGAGGAATTCGATTTAGTCATCCTAGAAATGCTGTGGGTTATAAAATAGAGGCTATGACAAAATATAAGCTAACTTCAAGCAACCAAAGCCCAAGAAAAATTGGAAATTTTCAAGAGCTTGAAGTAAACAACAAAAAGCATGCATTGTATTACTGATTCCAAACAAATTGTAACTAACTTCCGAAGTAATTTCAAATATGAGGTTCTCGTGAAGGAAATGTAAACAAAGAAAATAGATACAATGATGTTTGAAGAGCTCACCATGTGAGCAGGCTTGTTGACAACAAGTACGTGTTCATGTTTATAAACTATGTCCAACGGGATGTCTTCTGGTTCAGCCCTGAAAGTCTGCAACTCCGCTATCTTGCAGTTAACCACGTCCCCATCTCTCAATACGTGAGACACCTTCAATATATACAGTCTACCATATTTAACATGCAGTGTAAATTGATAAACTAAATAAGAGAGTAAGATAGCACTCCACCATCTTCTATAACTTAGAAAATAATGTCAAAACATAAAGAAAAGCCAATTTCAGCAACCTTATTAATGACTTGGCTATTGACAGACACCAATCCTGAACGAATGCTGGACTGAACTCTAGCTCTACTGATGCCGCTAATGCGAGAAGATATCCATGAGTCCAACCTCAGCTTTTCGGACTTCAGTTCCACTGAACCCTCGATTGTCACGCTGGAATAATTGTTCAGATGGCCGAAAAATGCGCCGTGCAGGTCATCGGAGACAGAAGCGTTAGGATTTGAGTAGGCGGTAACTGTGCTTATGAGTTTTCGTACAGAAGAGTTTCGAGGGTTTATAAAAAAGAGCTCAGCTGAAGACAAAGACAAGGACTGGAGGGAGAACATTTCCAAGAGTATTATAGTCCAAATAACGATAAGCCGGGGACAGGAGATAACCCCGGGTACACCCTGCATTCAGACACATTTACATTCAACAATGAAAAGATCCTGAAATCAGAGTTGCAGGATTAAGATAAATATAAGCAAGATGTGAAGATTACTCCACCGAAGCTGCAAATTTGATTTACTAACAGCACAGACTAGGGCTTTCCAATTTCCATCATGAAAACATAATATAATATATTTTCAGAAAACCAAGGTATAAGCATTTTAACCCTGTGTTCATACCAAAGAGAGTCGTATTCTCAAGTTTGGAAAACTCAATGCTTCAAGCACACACACAACAGGCATGCAAACGAGTAGATTTTCAAATTTTCAATACGATAGGTCTTATGTTAGGCTATCTAATGTTTAGGAAGTCATACTCTTCCGAAATAATATACTTACTTTTACAGTCAAATGTCATATTTAAAATACAATATAAACACAAGTATGACATTTATAAGAATTGCTAGCCTAACAGCACATTTGTGTTTTCCATCACAAGTTTTCCAATGGAAGACACTACTTCAGAATTCCTAAAATTTAATGAATACCGAAGCTTTTTTTTTTTTTTTTTTGGCTATGTTTTCCTACTCAATTGATCTACATTAATTTTCTCAATTCATATTCTCAATTCGCCATTAGTTCCATGATTTCATGCCACTATTAAACAAAAGCAACTTAAAAGGAGAAAATGCGAGTCCTACGTTCTGCAAATACTTCTCAAGCTCCATCGTTTTTCTTTCATATTGACGAACATAATAGCTCTTATTGCTAACCACTAATAGTACAACTTGTTCTTATTCTAGGGATTTTCACAAAATCGAAGATTTTACATTAAAAAATATACCTGAAATGATATCAACCAAATCAATAAAACTGTCGACAGCAAACTCAAGGTGTGGCGGCGACCTTCAGGCGGCCAGGAAGGGATACTGGCGGCGAACTTCTGCGCTCAGGCACGTGGATGACCAACTCTGGTGCGGCGTTCACTTTCCGGAGAAGGGCGGCCCGGTTTTCATTGTAGCAATCCGCTGCTAATTTTGGTTTTTATACTAATTTTTCTATGCAGTATTTTATTTAATTTGAGTTTATTTAAAAATAAATCACAATTTTTACTTGAGTTATAATTTAAGCGCTATATTATAAATAAATTAAGTCACGATTTTTCATTTATTGCAAATTGAGACACATTAAGAAATTAAGAAATTAAAATTACAACTTTTGTCATCTATAAAATAACTTATATATTAGACAAGCCTTAAATTAAATTCAATCATATTTTCCACATACAATATCATCAACAGTAATCAACGGATTACACTTGATAATTATTACTAGCCTAAACTAGAAAGAAAAACCACAATAAGTATTTCCCTACACTACACCAATGAGACTGGAGACTAACATACTCCAACAAGGAAGACTACAATCGATTGATTGGTATTATTCATAATTGATTCGTATGACTTATATTTTTTCTATTGTATAATAGATAAGATAAAATAATTTTTATATGTATTGTGCAAGTAATTAAAAAAATATTATTTGACACAACATTTATCTGAAAACCAAAGTTAATCTCTCGATTTACAAAATTAGAAAGTTGTGCTGTAATTGCAAAAATTAATAAGTTTTGTTAAATTACAGTTGAAGTATAAATCGTGATTTATTTTTGATTTTTCCTTTTAATTGAAAAAGAGTGATCTAATTGCATTTTATAGCATTTCATTTTACTTGTGTTTCACAATAATTTTTTATGCAATATTTTAGAGTTTCGAAAGAGGAACCTAATTGTTTTTTACCGCATTATTATCGGCTTTAACATTGTTATGGAAAAATATTTGAGAAATACAGTGGAAATCTAACTGCAGGAGTAATGTTACGACAACAATATGATCACAATGAGACATTGTGACATACGGAAAGTGCAACTTCCGCACTGCATATTTTATGAAGCAAGCATTTCTGAGATTACGATGATATAAATTATCAGCTCCAATAAGCGGAGCCAAGTGTTCTAATTAACTTGAACACCAAGCAAAGACCAACTTCAACATCAGTGCATCACCTACTTTTTCAACACTTTCACAAATTCTATACCTTGAAATAGCAAAATCTTATACGATAAAATATTATATTTTTTGTTTCTGCTGTAATTTTAATATATGACACTTCAGCATATGCAGTAATGCATATTTG
>BKCP01004661.1:724809-736871 GCA_008636005.1 Striga asiatica | reverse complement strand
CGTTCGGGGGAAAAAAAAAAAAAAAAAACTTATTCGTGGATCAATAAAAATTAGAGTGATTCAACATGACATTCTGAAACTTGTACTAAGTGATAAAAATAATTATAGAAGAAGTAAACAGATTACATTCCACGATAGCCATTCAATTAAGGTGCATGGATGAGACCGATCTTTGAAAAGAACCCGGAACCGGAAGTAATTATACAATCCCGCATTTTACTAGGAATACGCAATATGAGTGGTAAGATTATTATATATAATACGAAGATCTGAGAGTGGGGGAGGTTCAATCAGAAATCCTAGAAAAAGAAAAAGACACATTAAGGTATAATAAAAGGGTTGCCTTAATTGCTTGCCTGAATTAACCACTTCTGTCACTTCATTTAGAAATCCAGTTTCCTTGAAGCCTCTTCTTTCCAGTCCATCCTATAAAAGAGAATGAAAATGAATAGGCAGATAGGGAAAAAAAATAGAAGATATCTCACACCCAATTACTGCCACAATGATTCAAGCTCAGAGCTAGCAAACTGGCCTAATATAAGCAATATTAAGTCACCTTCGCAAATTTCACAACTTCTTGGGCAACATGTTTCAGCAGTCCATCGCGAAATGGCGTCTTCAAACCACTCTTTGGCACCTATTACATGATTTTGGATTTAAAAGATAATCATCATGGATCCAAAAGAATAATTTACAAGTGCAAGAAAGTATTTTCAACCCAGAAAACGAAATGGTTTCAAAAATATATTCGTAATTTATATTCTCTGGGAGGAACAGAACATTTATTTTTTTATGGGTTTTATTTTCTAACAGTTCGTCTCAGACTTCCAAATTCTATCTCGTAATAGTGACCCATTATTTTAGACATTCAACATGGTAATATATACTCCAGGAGAACCAGGCAGAAATACATTTTTTATAGAATTATATTATCTTAGAGAATCATTAGCAGTTTAGCATATAACAGCAGTAGAAGAAGTATGGAGTATAGATAACATACCTGCAAACACTTTATTAAAGATTCATGATAAATAAATCGAAGACCACAGAGATAGATAATTTTACCAGTCGGGAGTTTTGTTATAAAGAAATCCAAATTCACATGAACTTGTTACCTTATTCCTAAGCATCTGTCTTTCTTCTGTTGTCCAATCTGCTGTCAAGTCCAGAACATTTTGTAGGGAGACCTCATCATACAATAGACCGACCTGAACAAAATCATCTTAGTACTAGACCTTCATATTCTACCAAAATCTCGTGATGCAACAAATCTAATGAAACACACACACACACACACTAATATGAATTAATACTTGTGAGCCAGATAAACAAAATAACAAGTTACATTCCACATGAATTAAGAGAACATACCCAAAATGCAGGTAATGCGCACAGCCTCCTCCAGGGCCCTCCATCAGCACCTCTCATCTCCAAGTATCTTTTAAGCCTAACCTGGAAAATGATAAGACCATATATCATGAAAAAACATGAAGATAAATGGGTACAATTTATCCAAGTAACAACAAATCACACCTCTGGGAATATGGTAGTCAAATGATTCTCCCAGTCATTGAGAGTAGGATATTCACCCGGAAGACAAGGAAGTTTCCCAGCCATAAAATCCTTCACCAAATTCAGATAAAAACAAGTATAGTCGCGTGACATAGCAATAGATTGAATATCGAGGAAATTTATAGAAGGGAAATCAAGTTTGATAAAAACCCGAAAGGACAGCCCAGCACAATCAATATATTTCTTCTTTCGATAGACAAAGTACATTGGAACATCCAAAGCATACTCTACGTACTGTTCAAACCTGTGCCAAAAAGACAAGGAAAATAACTCTTAAGCAAGAAGTATCATTAACCCAAATAGTGAGTGATCAATACTAACAGATTGAGAAATGATGACGAAAATGAAACATGCTTGTTGCTTTAATTATATCAGCAGTGCAAAGAAGTAATATGGCTCATTAACACCAACAGTTTCAAGGTGCAGAGCATGAGCAACCCTTTAAAAAAGTGTAAAAAGCAAAATGAAAGAATACACAGCTAGCAGAAGGAAGAGTTACACCAGCAAGAATCTGCTTAATCATTATAGACTTCCATATTGAAGTTATTATTCTCAACTTTAACTTCAATTTGACAATGTAAGTGTTCTGGACGAGCACCAACCAAAAGATACACCGACTTGAATCATGATATCAAGTTGGGAAAAATAACTTCAACATTACAATTGAGAGTTGTTGGGATAACTATGGTAATACTGTAATGCTGCAATGTTTATGGATCAGGTACTTGTGAATAGGTAATATTGTGATTTTTAAGTAGAATCTGAAAATAGGACCAGAAGGAATATTCTGGTGTTTAGATGATCACTCAGTGTTGGTGGTGATGAAGAAAGTAAAGCTCCAAAGATCACAATGGTTATGGTGAAAGTAGAAACTAACAGAGCCTGACTCAAGCCAACCAGGTAAAGGACAAATAACTCTGTATATGCAAAACATTTTTCACTTTTCTGCAGCTAGATTAGTGAGGGTCACTGAGGAGGCTAAAGGAGTATTCTTTTTTTGGGTAATTCAAAACTTTATGGGAACAATTCTAAACTGAAAAGAGAACTAATTTATTTGGGCAGCTAAAGTAGTTCAAGTGATTGTTAGTTTTTCTATCTGCTAAGAAACAGTTAATTTGAGGAAGAACTTACCCGAAGGAGTCGTCAAAGACAAATGGAAGCATCCCAGCACGGTTGTTATCAGTGTCTGTCCAGATTTGGCTGCGGGGGGAAATCAATTATTTACGTTATATCAATATCTCAACAGCCTTGATCCATAACACTATTTCAAACCAATATTTTTGGAAGGAAAAAGATGAAAACTGAAGTGGCTCAATCATTTGAAAAAGAAAATTACCTTCTCATACTGAGAAAACCATTCGGCTTCCCTTCAGTGAAAGGTGAATTTGCAAAGAGTGCTGTGGCTATCTGTTTAAGAGACTAGTTAGCTATGCACAATTAAGTAAGCGGCAGCTAAACATATGAACAACTTACAGGCTGTAAAGCCAAACCAGCCCGAAACTTCCGTATCATATCAGCTTCAGAATGAAAATCTAGATTCACCTGCATTGACAAAGTGGAGGGCTTATAGAAAAATATTGTATTACCAAACAAGCCACAATGAGAAAACTCAGAATTTCTTACCTGAACAGTACATGTTCGGAACATCATATCAAGTCCAAGAGTTCCAACTTTGGGCATGTAATTTTTCATAATTGCATATCTTCCCTGATCCAAATGCATAGAATTTCATCAGATCTCATATCGGATGCTTAAAATGTGCCCAGACTATTACCAACAAGACATCAAAAGACCGAAAAACTAATCCCAAAGAAACTCATCAGTTCTGGAGACTGAAGCAGATCAATATTCCGGGAAATTACCAACCATAAACTTGTCATATCAGTACCCAGGATGCGACATAGACACTTAAGAAGCTTAAAAATTTAATCAAGAGGAGGCTCAAATCAAATTAGCATCACATTTTTTTTACAAAATAATGCACATCAGTGTGGAAGTGTATATATATCATAAAAAGTAATAGCTGTGGTAAAATCAGAAACAACAAAAACAGAACCCAAAACATGGTCTAGTTAAATAATTGTTTTGTGTAGACAATCAGTTCTATGTTTCTGTAAACGTGTTGGTGATATGCACCTATTTCTTACTGAAGTTTCAATATAATATGCAACAAGTTGTCCAAATTTTTACCCAGATTTTTTGTGAGCTGACACCACAAATAAAATTTCTATTTTTGTCAACTTCATCGATTTTGTTCCCTCAGTGAATATTTCGACCATGTATATCAAACGAATCTGAAGCCATAAGAGATGGCCAAGTCCCGCATATATGTATTCAATTATATGCGAACTTCAACTTACGTATACTGTGAAAAATAAGATGACACTCCCCACGAAAATTGGAAAAGTAACAGACTTTTTAAGACATGAACTAACCCCAATCACGAGATCATAATGCTGGCACATGGATATATAGCTTTGAAAGAACACATTTCGTCGCACGTGAGATAATGCGCTCTTCAGGTAAATAAAAGACCATTAAAATGCACACACACAATCTCTAATGGAACTCTAAAATATATGCTGCCCCCAATTTAAGTGAAGCCCACATATCCATTTTGATATAGACATTACCTTGGGCATTACTGGTATGTCCTCACGTTTCCACTTGGGCTGAAAGCCGACTCCCAAAAACCCAATCCCCATCTCTTCTGCAACAGCTTTAACCTGAAGTATTTCATCAACAAACTGTGAAGCTAACAGAATGGCTGGATTTTGACATGCCTTCCTAAAATAAGTTGTCTCCATCTAAAATGCAACACACTTATGCGAAGAGTACATTCTGAGGCCTTTTTATTTTTGAAGTCAAAGAACCACTTCCGAATCGATTATATAGAAGACAGATTGAGACAAGCTGCAAATTGTACTAGAAGGAACAAATGTGTAAGGAGTAGGTAAACATGGTTTATACTTCTTATGGAAGTTTAAAACTCACAACACAAATCAAGCCAAACTAAAATTATTATAGTCTAGGGGTGTCATTAAAGCTTGATTTCATGAAATTGAAGCATTCCTGAAATTTTCCACTAATCCATCTTATGGAAGTTTAACACTCACAACACAAATCAAGCCAGACTAAAATTATTATAGTCTAGGGCTGTCATTAAAGCTTGATTTCATGAAATTGAAGCATTCCTGAAATTTTCCACTAATCCATCTTATGGAAGTTTAACACTCACAACACAAATCAAGCCAGACTAAAATTATTATAGTCTAGGGCTGTCATTAAAGCTTGATTTCATGAAATTGAAGCATTCCTGAAATTTTCCACTCAATCGAACGAGTATAGTCAATTGAATAAATGTTACTGTGTCTGTAGATTATCTCATGCAATCAAAGTCTACTACTAACCTGGTAAAGGTGAGAATTCACTTCAGCGCAAGTTTGATGCAGAGTTTCGAGAGGTGCACCGCTAAGTTCAAACTGGCCCCCAGGCTCCAACGATATACTTTGTTTTCCCTGCCAATAGTAAGATACATTCTATGAAAATTGCAATAAGCCAAATAAAGGAGTCCAATTCCAACAACCCCAAATGTAACAGCATGATTTGAGAAATAGGAATATGCCATTTGAATCAGATAGGTTTTTAACTTAAATGCATCTCCAAGGACCCTAGTAACATCTTTCATAGATGAATATAGGAAGCATAATATATTTACTTAGCAATAGTCTATGATCCAGTCCTTAGCAAATGCACTGCATGGTATTAATAGAAAACATAGATATTTCACCACTCGTCAATGAAAAATAGTAGAAAGAGATTGATATACCTGCTTGAGTCCAATAATGTATTCACCTTCCATTATTTTATCCCAATCAAATCTCTCAGATATACCATTGAGAAGCTCTGCTATCTGATCATATTTCATGGGTCTTAATGTTCCAATTTCAAATCCAAACTTCTCGTGTTCAGTGCCTATCCTGCATGAACAAAAGATTAGGATTACATTAACCATCAAAGTTCTAGTACATGAGCTATCCAACACATGCACATGCAACAATAAAGATCGTAATTAGAATTTTGTTTTCCAATAGAAGAAAACGACCGAACTACTGTATGAGACTTCTGACTATGAAACAAGACCTGAATTTAGAAACCCAAGAGTCATCACAGCGCAAAAAATTAAAAAAAAATAAACTGATGCTATCTCAACGTTCTCCAAAGCCACTTTTGATGGAGCCATTAAGAGACAAAATATAACAGCGAACACATTCAACTAAAAGAATCATTAACTTACGAAAACCAAGAATAACCCACAAGATTAACAAGAAAAATGATCTCAGCTTACAGGAAAATGAGTGTGGCCCTTCCAGCACTCAGTAAACAAAATTCATAAAATATATCTTCAGCGAGAATATGAACAATAAAAAAAATCAAGAGTTTCATGATTAATCTGCTTAGAAGTTAGAACAATAGAAAAGAGCTATAAATTTTGAAAATATTCCCAACAAAATACTTTAAAAATTCTTCTTATGCATAATCTTGCAAATAATCCTTCACCAATAACAGCCAGAAGTTCAACCTCCATTTCTCCTTAGGCTTGCAACCAGAAGCAAGGTAACCTACGAGATCTTCTTTTGTGAGTGGCTCTGATGCAACAACAGCATCTTCTGTTGGAGGACTAGCAGCAACAATAACCTGATACCCTCGCCTCTGTTTCACCTCAGCACCATCAGAACTCCAACCTTTAGTCAAGTTCAAGGAACTCCGTGTATGGGAGCGTAAACCGGAGGCGATTTCCTTATTCTTCGCTGACACCACCATGTTGGCAAAGCTATTAGCTCCATTATGTGTAGCTCTGCACTGTGTTATCTCGGAAGGAATGCAGTGAGATGAAGTAGGATGGTACATCAAAGCCATGCCTACAATCTGAAGAACAAACCACACGAGTAATTAACCGCCTCAAGCTGGAAAAAAAAATGTAGAATATCGTACTGCAATATCCAAACTGACCCACGTTTTAGACAATTTGCTGCAATTGGAAATTCAATCAAACAAGTAGAATGCTGTACTGCACTGCAGAACCAGTTGTCCGCTGGATTAAATGCTCAATTATACAGCCCACAAAAGCACACATTTTTAAGCAATATCAATGTAGCAACCATGGTTTCATACGCATAGATCTAAATTGAAGACGGGCCATCATATAATATCTAGTACTATAAGCAGTCAAAAACAGGCTGCCACAAAACCTCAGCTAACCTCAATACAGCACAAGTCGTAGTTCAAACATAACGACTTTTCACTGTTGCATGAGCGTTTAAGATTAAGGGCCTCTGAGTGTACTTTTAAGTCGATGGAAAATAATGGAAAAAAGTCTACACTTTCTGCTCCTCAATAAACAAAAGAGTAATTCAGTGACCGATGCAAAATCTCAAGACAATCCCGCGAAGATCCATATTTTCCATTACAGCTGAAATCATCGATTGCATTTGAATGCATTCCAAATAATTCAAGAAATTTAAAAAATAAATGAATAAATAAATAAAATCCCAAAGCACAACATACGAGTTATCACGATAAAAAACCTTATAATCAAAATCAGTTCCAATGCCGAAAAGACAACAAAATAATCAAAATCAGTTCCAATGCCGAAAAGACAACAACTTAAGAGCACCCGCCGGACTTGGTGCAAACCAAGAGCAAAAGTCGAAAGATAAAGGAATGAAAACGAAAGATAAACGAAAGACAACAACTTAAATGCATTCGAATGCTTTCCAAATAATTCAAATGTTAAAGGTATATAAATAAAATGAAACGAAAAATAAAACCCAGAAGCATACGAACGATAATAGAAAACCACAGAATCAAAATCAACTCCAATGCCGAAAAAAACTTAAGATAAGCCACCAGACTTGAGGCAAAACAAGAACAAAAAACGAAAGAATAAAACAGTAAACAAAAGCCTGACAAGAACACTAGAATTGATCAGAAGACAGAGGTACCTTGGTTTCGGAAGCACAGAGCAAGGACGACGGCGAATTTTGCCTTATGGGAGAGACGAAGGGAGAGATTTTAGAAATAGCGTTCGATTTTTCATTCATTCACTGCCATTTTAGCATTTTACTGAACAGAGAGAGACTGGGAAATAAGGAAAAGACGGGTGGAGGTGGCACGGGAACTATAATATGCGGCACCATCCACTCTTTTTACTGTGGTCCGCTCCACTTGCCGTCAAACACGTCATCGCTTACGATGTCTTCACGCCTAGCACTTGCGACCTGTTTGGAGCTCACATCCACAAAACTTGATCAATCTCCTTCATCGAAATTTGCTTAAATAGATAATCAAACACGCCATATTATTGAATCCGTAAAAATGATTATTTTTATATTATAACATCACATTTTAAAATACAATATAGTATATGTACATAAATTTATTTATTAACCTAACAACTATATTATTTGCATTAGAATAGATGGAAATAGATGTATAAGTATGTACATTTATTATTGATATGGCCATTGGTAAGGGTTCGATTTCGTTTTTATGATGGGAAGACTGGCTAGGCGGCATACCAAGGAGTCACGTGCTAGGTAGGCGGGATCACTTAGGCAGCTGGACACCTCGGCACTTAGGCAGCTGGACACCTCGGCACTTAGGCAGCTGGACACCTCAGCACCTGGGCAGTTCGGCCAGAGGGTTCTGCCGAGGGCACCTCGCGTGAAAGGTTGTAGTGATAAGGACTCTGACGTTCTGGGCATCTTTGACCTAATTTGTGGATAGGTATGAGGAAAAGACTTCTAGACCAACAAGAACTCTACGACATGTACAAGACCTCATCTATAAAAGGGGATAGGTTTATTCATTTTACATAACACACACATACACATATTATCTTGTTACTCTGCCGTTTTCTCTCCAAAACACCACCACTGACTTGAGCGTCGGAGTGTTCACGCCGGGACCACCCCCGGCGTGTTTTGCAGGTACCGGCGATCGAGAAGGTTCAATTCGGTTCGAGAGGAGCGGTCGAGCGGTTCGAGTATTTGTGGTATAACAATTATTATTTGGAATTATGTTACATTTTAAGAGATACAGTAAATATGTCTTAAAAATATCTAATGGTGTGTTTGTACTAAAGAAATAATAAGTTATTATTTACACAATTCTAATTAAACTTTATACAAGTTGGTGGAAGATTAGGTATTACTTTACAATGAACGAATTTTTTAAAGATTTAATTTTGCTTTGTCCTATATAACATAACTTTACTTAGATCTCATACTATTACATTTAACGTATTATTTTCATGCCAACCACCATATGGAGAGCTGAGATTTCTCAGTGAGCGTATTGACTTGAACGGCGAGTATCTGTCTTGAGAATTTGTCCCGTTATATTGTAGGTACCTTATTAAGGGGATAAAAATCAGTTCGTAAGTATAAATTCGATTCATGAAGTGTAGAGTACTACATCACTCGATTTTTGTACTTCATATGAATAAATTTTCGCGAAAGGCCAATTAACCAGTATCATTTCCAGTGTCAAGTTTGATTAATTTATTTCTTCTTTTTTTCCTTTAATGATCCAGGATCCAAGAGGCCAAACAAAAGGTAAAACTGTAAAAAAACATAATAATTTATGATTGTCAACTAGAGCAAAGGTAAAGTATAGAGCAACTTCCTTAAGACAGAGCAAAGTATAGACTAATAACTTGGTAGTGGGCATGTTGGGCCGCCTTCGTGCTCTGCAGCATGCGCCAATGATTGCTCAATGTTGGTTGCAGATGGCTTATGTGTCTTAGTGTCTGCTGTAATAATTGTGCTAATGTACACGTGTATAAAATTGGTCATTAGCAAAAGTACCAGTTAAAAATTATTTAACTACACATAAATTATTATATTAATTGTTGTAATTTTAAGGGATCACAACTAATTATAATTATATAGAACCATATCTAAATTATTATTAGTACTATTATTGTTGTTGTTATAATTGTTTATGCGATTTTAAGATGTTTGTCTATGCCATTAATATCAATTGGTTAATTCAAAAAATAAATGCTTAGTGAGATGTAAAAAATATATTAATTTCAGAATAAATAGCTTGGAAAATTTTTTTTGCAATATAACTATTGATACTTATGTAACTTTTATATATCATTTAGTGTGAATTATAATTAGTTGGTTTCAATAGTAACTATTATATAATAGAATAGTTAACAAATATTGATTAATATAAAATATAACTATTTATTATCATAATTAACTGAAAATTAACTAAATAACCTACAATTATATGTAGANATATATATATATATATATATATATATATATATATATAGATCGTTGATATTTGCTATTTCTCTATCACAATTTGCTATATATGTATTATATCGTTTTATTTACGGAATTCACTTGATATTCGTTATTTCTTAGTTGAACGATTATTGATTTGGAATTAAATACATATTGTTGTGTTTCAAAATAATATCTTGATCAGAAAGACAAAAAGTGTTCGACATTTTGGTGAAATGCTATACATGTAAAAAAATTTTGGTGCAAAGAAGGAGGCCGTTGGCCTAGGCATTAACTAATACACGGCGGGGATAGGAAACCCCGACAACATCATGCAAAAGCCAATCTCCCAAACTAGGGGGGAGAGTTCAACACATGAAAACCAATCGGCCAAGAGGCGGCTAAACTCGCCAGGTGGCCAGCTACAAAGTTTACATCGCGGTGCACATGTCGAACGTGAATCTGCCACTCCCTTTGGACCAACTCCCGAGTGGCCATGACTAAAGCCTCTGGGACCGGCTATACATGTAAATTGAGTTGGCATTTCTTTGAAATAGTATTGACATATTTTACAAGTTACTCATTATACATAAAAAGAGAAGAGTAGTTTTATTATATTTTACTTAAAAAATAATAAAAATATTGTATAAGACCATAAATTTTAGAAATTGAGTGCTATTTGATGAAAATTTAATTTTCTATAATATAAAATAAATATATGCATTAAAATCCCCTGTATATGTAATTTCAAAATGCACTGAGTCTACGTGGCAAACTCTCATGCTTCAGAATCTTATTTGACAAAAAATCATTCTTTGGAGTTAGGCTTGGATATAAATTAATATTTGTATAATTGTATTTCAATATCATTTCCTATTATAATCATTGAATTGCAAATATATTTTAAAGTTTGATAACTTTTGTATTTCTTATCGGTTTTACATATATAATATATCAAATTAATCATCTTTTGATGAACTTCGATTTGACATCCATATTGTATATATAAAATAAATAAATTATATTTATCTTTATAATAATAATAAAATTATTTATTAAAATTAGTTAGAAAATAAAATTATTTATCAATTAATATATTTATGCTTAATGTAGTTATATGTTATAAGGTAGAAAATTTATTATAATATAACACATATAAGTCGCACAATTGACATGTGTCCTACTAAAATATATAACAATATATACTCCGTCCTATTTTTATTATTTGTCACTTTGGCTTAATTGATCATTGATAAAATAAATGTCTTTTTAGATATTTTGTTCATGTTTTTTCATTTTTAACCCTCCATATAATACATAGTGTCTCTTCATATCTCATCTCCATCGTTTCCCATAACATCCATTAAATAGGATTAATATTGTCAAAAAAAAATCTTAATTACTGGGTTGCATTGAGTTGATATTATGAAGTTCGTTTGTATTTTACTATTTATATATCTATATTATACAAAACAGTAATATATATCCTTATAAATAAAATTTAAATTTATTTATCAAACTAAATCAAATTATATAAAATAAAACTATAAACTATACTATAAAGTAATAGAAATTGGTATGTATTCTTTTAAAAATGATATTTATTTCAAATCTAATTGGTATGCTGTCAATATAATAAAAATAAATAATTATTTATCTAAATTCTAAAATTACATATAAAGTTAAAAAACTGTAAAGCACGACTGATACGACAGTTGATGTATTAGGCATCTAATTAAGTAATAAAATTAATCTATTTTACTTAATATTAAATAAACATATTCTACACTTATGCATATACATATCACCATATTATTTATATTTATTTAAGATATATAGTTTTGTACTTATGTAATAGTAAATAATATCGATATTTTTATATGATATAAGTAAAAAAATTCAACACGGATTGACATTTTCATTTAATGTACGAATGTTTGATTATTATGATTAAGAAAATATAATTTAACAATTTAATTAAAACCCAAAGTAATGCTTTATATAAAATTAAATTATTTTAGTTTTTGAAAAAATAAAAAATTTAATATTTTTTACAAAAGCTTTCTAATTCAATACCCGTGTAATACACAGGTATTGTACTAGTCTTATATTAAAAAGAAAAAGGACTAACAAGTTGATCAGTCAACCTACCAGCAAGCAAATAGCAATAACGGTTGAGACTTAAAA
>BKCP01004661.1:701940-722521 GCA_008636005.1 Striga asiatica | reverse complement strand
TTTTTTTTTTTTACTTTTTGGAAAAAAATGGCAGGGGCAAAAATGTCCAAAGGGGGCGGTACATAGTAATAAGGAAGGCGGTAAATAGTAATGCTTTATTAAAACCAACAACTAACAAAAAATAAACATACAGATGGGTAGAGTTGATTTTGTTACGAAACACAGGATGTTAAGTCAATCTCAACAATTCGTGTTGATTTACTATTCAGAAAACATTAAACTTCATGCAAGATGTCGCCAAGTGCCAACAGGAGAATATGGACTAGGAAAATCCAAGACATGGGATAACATACAAACAGCATAACATTATGAACAACTATAACATTATGAACTCTAAAGTCTAAACAAATGTTATTATACACAGCACATAAAATACAGGGCACAACATACTGTAATTCAATTTAGACCGTCTTCTGTAGTTTCTAACATTCCATCTCTTCCCCCCTCCCCCAAAATCGAAAATTTAACCCATTATACATTTTCTTCCACTACCCTTTGCACACAGTGATAACAAGAGAGACATACACGTCCAAGAATCAGATGAAAGTATAAANNCGTATCACCAGAAATCATCATAAAATCCTCCAGACGAAGAAGAAGACGAGTACCGATCATCAATATCGTCCTCCTCGACCTCCATCTCCATCTCCGGTTCATCCAACCCAAACTCAGGCGACTCAATATCCGCAAGATTTTTCAAATCCACCACAGAGAGCTCATCAAGCCGACTCACCACTATATCTGCCGCCCCAAGCTCGTACACCGGATGCTTGCTAGCAACCGCAACACATTTCATCCTCGCATCACGAGCAGCCTCCACAGTCAAGTTCGAGTTCCCAAACACTATACACCTCTCGGGTATGAACTGCAAGAGCTGTCCTGCATACGAAAACATCTCCGGGTCAGGCTTTCCCCTGTGCACATCCTCGGCTGCCACAATCACGCTAAACACATTCTCGATGCCAATTACCGCAATTGCCCTCTCAATGGACTTTCTTGGCCGAGTCGAAACCAGGGCCATAGGCACCTTGTGGTTCGTGAGGACGTTGACAAACGATTGAGAGCCCGGACGAAACTTGTAATCCCCACTGTGCAAAAAATTGTATATGTCCTCCTTTCTGGATGACATTCGTTTTAACTCACTTGGGTCCCGAGACCAGCAGAGAACTTCTCCGATTGCTTGCTCGTTTTTCATGCCATCGATCCTCGGGAGCATGAAGGCGGGTGGGGGAGATTTTCCTTCTTCCAGGGCAAGAGTCAACCACGCTTGCTTCTCATGATCGGGATTTTCCTCAACTAGAACACCTTCCCACTCGAATATGACGCCTAACCAGCCACAGCCCATCCTTTCTTGTCTGAGCAAAGGGTTGTTAAGGGCGGGATTATCGGCTTTGTTCTCGGGCGGCCATAACGCGTGCTGGTTATCGATGGCAGTGTCCGCTTGATGCCAAGGGTCTTTAGGAATTCGGTCCTTTTCGCGGTACGAGTGTGCCTCTTTGGTTAATTCCATGGCTTGAGCCTTTATTGTGGACCGCAATTGCTTCTTCTCCGTACATGATGCCGACCATGAGACTTGAGTGTGTAGAAATTTGGTAAAAGACCGTAGCAGGTGGTAATTGACCTGCATTGACAAAGTGGAGGGCTTATAGAAAAATATTGTATTACCAAATAAGCCACAATGAGAAAACTCAGAATTTCCTACCTGAACAGTACATGTTCGGAACATCATATCAAGTCCAAGAGTTCCAACTTTGGGCATGTAATTTTTCATAATTGCATATCTTCCCTGATCCAAATGCATAGATTTTCATCAGATCTCATATCGGATGCATCAAATGTGCCCAGACTATTATCAACAAGACATCAAAAGACCGAAAAACTAAGCCCAAAGCAACTCATCAGTTCTGGGGACTGAAGCAGATCAATATTCCAGGAAATTACCAACCATAAACTTGTCATATCAGTACCCAAGATGCGACATAGACACTTAAGAAGCTTAAAAATTTAATCAAGAGGAGGCTCAAATCAAATTAGCATCACATTTTTTTATACAAAATAATGCACATCAGTGTGGAAGTGTGTTTATATATCATAAAGAGTATCAACAACAACAACATACCCAGTATATTCCCAACAGGTTGGGGTCTGGGGGTCAGTTGTACGCAGACCTTACCCTTGTAATTATACAAGGAGGCTGTTTCCGTAGCGACACAAGGTGCATTCCGCCGTTTGATATATTTTTTTTTTTCTAGAAACTTCGCTAATAGAAGAAGCACTAGAATTTAATTGAGCCATTTTGATCTAGTCCATTATTAGCACTATGGCAGGAAAATGGTCAACAACGACTCTTCCAGCTCCATTTGCAATGGCAAAAAATGGTCTTGTTAAATAATAGTTTTGTGTAGACAATCAGCTCTATGTTTCTGTAAACGTGTTGGTGATATGCACCTATTTCTTACTGAAATTTCAATATAATATGCAACAAGTTGTCCAAATTTTTACCCAGATTTTTTGTGAGCTGAAACCACAAATAAAATTTATATTTTTGTCAACTTCATCGATTTTGTTCCCTCAGTGAATATTTCGACCATGTATATCAGACGAATCTGAAGCCATAAGAGATGGTCAAGTCCCGCATATCTGTATTCAATTATATGCGAACTTTAACTTGCGTATTCTGTGAAAAAGAAGATACACTCCCCACAAAAATTGGAAAATAATAGATTTTTTAAGACATGAGCTAACCCCAACCACAAGATCATAATGCTGGCACATGCATATATAGCTTCGAAAGAACACATTTCGTCGCACATGAGATAATGAGCTCTTCAGCTAAATAAAAGACCATTAAAATGCACACACACAATCTCCAATGGAACTCTAAAATATATGCTGCCCCCAATTTAAGTGAAGCCCACATATCCATTTTGATATAGACATTACCTTGGGCATTCCTGGTGTGTCCTCACGTTTCCACTTGGGCTGAAAGCCGACTCCCAAAAACCCAATCCCCATCTCTTTTGCAACAGCCTTAACCTGAAGTATTTCATCAACAAACTGTGAAGCTAACAAAATGGCTGGATTTTGACATGCCTTCCTAGAATAAGTTGTCTACATCTAAAAAGCAACACACTTATCATCTTCAAGGGGTACACACATGCGAAGAGTACATGCTGAGGCTTTTTATTTTTAAAGTCAAAGAACCACTTCCGAATCGATTATATAGAAGATAGATTGAGACAAGCTGCAAATTGTACTGGAAGGAACAAATGTGTAAGGAGTAGGTAAACATGGTTTATATTCTTATGGAAGTTTAAAACTCACAACACAAATCAAGCCAGACTAAAATTATTATAGTCTAGGGCTGTCATTAAAGCTTGATTTCATGAAATTGAAGCATTCCTGAAATTTTCCACTAATCCATCTTATGGAAGTTTAACACTCACAACACAAATCAAGCCAGACTAAATTGTAGTCTAGGGCCGTCATTAAAGCTTGATTTCATGAAATTGAAGCATTCCTGATATTTTCCACTCAATCCAATGAGTATAGTCAATTGAATAAATGTTACTGTGTCTGTAGATTCATCTCATGCAATCAAAGTCTACTACTAACCTGGTAAAGATGAGAATTCACTTCAGCGCAAGTTTGATGCAGAGTTTCGAGAGGTGCACCGCTAAGTTCAAACTGGCCCCCAGGCTCCAACGATATACTTTGTTTTCCCTGCCAATAGTAAGATTCATTTTATGAAAATTGCAATAAGCCAAATAAAGGAGTTCAATTTCAACAACCCCAAATGTAACAGCATGATTTGAGAAATAGGAATATGCCATTTGAATAAAATAGGTTTTTAACTTAAATGCATCTCCAAAGACCCTAGTAACATCTTTCATAGATGAATATAGGAAGCATAATATATTTACTTAGCAATAGTCTATGATCCAGTCCTTATCAAATGCACTGCAGGGTATTAATAGAAAACATAGATATTTCACCACTCGTCAATGAAAAATAGCAGAAAGAGATTGACATACCTGCTTGAGTCCAATAATGTATTCACCTTCCATTATTTTATCCCAATCAAATCTCTCAGATATACCATTGAGAAGCTCTGCTATCTGATCATATTTCATGGGTCTTAATGTTCCAATTTCAAATCCAAACTTCTCGTGTCCAGTGCCTATCCTGCATGAACAAAAGATTAGGATTACATTAACCATCAAAGTTTTAGTACATGAGCTATCCAACACATGCACATGCAACAATAAAGATCGTAATTAGAATTTTGTCTTCCAAGAGAAGAAAACGACCCGAACTACTGTATGAGACTTCTGACTATGAAACAAGACTTAAATTTAGAAACCCAAGAGTCATCACAGCGCAAAAAAATAAAAAAATAAACTGATGCTATCTCAACTTTCTCCAAAGCCACTTTTGATGGAGCCAATAAGAGACAAAATATAACAGCGAACACATTCAACTAAAAGAATCACTGGCTTACGAAAACCAAGAATCACCCACAAGATTAACAAGAAAAATGATCTCAGCTTACAGGAAAATGAGTGTGGCCCTTCCAGCACTCAGTACACAAAATTCACAAAATATATCTTTAGGAAGAATATGAACAATAAAAAAACCAAGAGTTTCATGATTAATCAGCTTAGAAGTTAGAACAAATGAGCTATAAATTTTGAAAATAATCCCAACAAAATACTTTAAAAAATCTTCTTATGCATAATCTTGCAAATAATCCTTCACCAATAACAGCCAGAAGTTCAACCTCCATTTCTCCTTAGGCTTGCAACCAGAAGCAAGGTAACCTACGAGATCTTCTTTTGTGAGCGGCTCTGATGCAACAACAGCATCTTCTGTAGGAGGACTAGCAGCAACAATAACCTGATACCCTCGCCTCTGTTTCACCTCAGCAACATCAAAACTCCAACCTTTAGTCAAGTTCAAGGAACTCCGTGTATGGGAGCGTAGACTGGAGGCGATTTCCTTGTTCTTCGCTGACAGCACCATGTTGGCAAAGCTATTAGCTCCATTATGTGTAGCTCTGCACTGTGTTATCTCGGAAGGAATGCAGTGAGATGAAGTAGGATGGTACATCAAAGCCATGCCTATAATCTGAAAGACAAACCATACGAGTAATTAACTGCGTCAAGCTGAAAAAAAAATGTAGAATATCGTACTGAAATATCCAAACTGGCCCATGTTTTAGACAATTCGCTGCAATGGGAAATTCAATCAAACAACACGTATAATAAGAATGTAGAATGCTGTACTGCACTGCAGAACCAGTTGTCCGCTGGATTAAATGCTCAATTATACAGCCCACAAAAGCACACATTTTTAAGCAATGTCAATTTAGTAACCATGGTTTCATACACATAGATCCAAATTGATGAAGGGCCATCATATAATATGTAGTACTATAAGCAGTCAAAAACAGCCTGCCGCAAAACCTCAGCTAACCTCAATACAGCACAATGACTTTTCACTGTTGCATGAGCGTTTAAGATTAAGGGCCTGTGAGTGTACTTTTAAGTCGATGGAAAATAATGGAAAAAAGTCTACACTTTCTGCTCCTCAATAAACAAAGGAGTAATTCAGTGACCGATGCAAAATCTCAAGACAATCCCGCGAAGATACATATTTTCCATTACTGCTTAAATCATCGATTGCATTTGAACGCTTTCCAAATAATTCAAGAATTTAAAAGATAAATGAATAAATAAATAAAATCCCAAAGCACAACATACGAGTTATCACAATAAAAAACCTTATAATCAAAATCAGTTCCAATGCCGAAAAGACAACAAAATAAACAAAATCAGTTCAAATGCCGAAAAGACAACAACTGAAGAGCACCCGCCGGACATGGAGCAAACCAAGAGCAAAAATCGAAAGGTAAAGGAATGAAAACGAAAGATAAACGAAAGACAACAACTTAAATGCATTTGAATGCTTTCCAAATAACTCAAATGTTAAAGGAATAAAAATAAAATGAAACGAAAAATAAAACGCAGAAGCATACGAACGATAATAGAAAACCACAGAATCAAAATCAACTCCAATGCCGAAAAAAACTTAAGCCACCAGACTTGAGGCAAAACAAGAACAAAAAACGAAAGAACAGAACCGTAAACAAAAGCCTGACAACAACACTAGAATTGATCAGAAGACAGAGGTACCTTGGCTTCGGAAGCACAGAGCAAGGACGACGGAGAATTTTGCCTTATGGGAGAGACGAAGCCAAGGGAGAGATTTTAGAAATAGAGTTCGATTTTTCTTTCATTCACTGCCATTTTACTATTTTACTGAACAGACAGAGACTGGGAAATAAGGAAAAGACGGGTGGAGGTGGCACGGGAACTATAATATGCGGCACCATCCACTCTTTTTACTGTGGTCCGCTCCACTTGCCGTCAAACACGTCATCGCTTACGATGTCTTCACGCCTAGAACTGCGACCTGTTTGGAGCTCACATCCACAAAACTTGATCAATCTCCTTCATTGAAATCTATTCTATATATATATATATAATAAAAATTTAACATTTACTAAAAATAGTAGTAAAAAAATAGGTAAAAATTTAATGCAGTCTATAAATAGTAAGTTTTTATTATTTTTTTTTTATTTTTTCTTTAAAACTAGTGTGTAGCCCGTGCGATGCACGGGTAAATAATATTAAATAATAATTATAAATTAACGATGATAGTAAACAATATTAATTAATAATTATAAATTAAATATGAAGGTAAACAATATTAACTAAAAATTGTAATTAATTTGTGGAGTTAATATGTGACATAATTTATCGTATATCAGTTGTAAACAATATAAAATTATCTTGTATAAAATAACATAAAAAATGTATGTTTAAAATATTAAAAACACCTAAAATATTATATAACGTATGTGAAGTATCTAAAATTTTATATTTCATTATTGAAAGATGTGGTCACCCAAAATATTTCTAAACTATTTTATAAATAAAACATGTAGTCCATGTATCTCCTGTTAGTCAGGCCGAGTTATGTTCGCAGACAATTTTGTTCGATTTACAATTCTAGTCACCCCCAAATATTTTTCTAGATACTTCCCTGATTCTAAAATTTTTATTACCTTTTGAAGTGAGATTTTATAAATATAGAGACTGAAATTTTAATGTTCTTCATTATTTCTATGAAAAAAATAAAAATGTACACTTAATAGATCTTAGCTGAAATTTTTAAATAATAAAATGAATTAAAGCCCAAATTTAATGTAACATTTAATGTTGTATGATTTTTTAAAGATAAAAATAAAAAAATAATAAAACAATTGCATTAAATTCTTTCCTTTTTTTTTACTACTATTTTTGTTAAATGTTAATTCTTATTATATATATATAGATTCATACAGCATTAAATGCTACCTTAAATTTCGGGCTATAGTTCATTTTATTATTTAAAAAATCTGGCTAAAATTTATTAAGTGTGTATGTTTTTATTTTTATTTTTTTCTTAGAAACAACGAACAAAATTAAAATATCGGTCTCTATATTTATAAAATCTCAATTCAAAATATAACACAAGTTTTAGAATCTCGGTCTTTATATTTGTGCCTTTAAAAAAAATTGAACGCTAAAAATATCCTTTAAATTGCATAATCAATCAATTAATCTTAATTTTTTAAAAATTACTATGATTATTTATTATTAATGTGCATAAAGTAAAAATAATTAATTCATCTTAAGATATATAATATATAATCTTAATATACTATCATTTGGTACAGACATTTATTATATGAATCATAAAATAATTTTATTTCATAAAATTAAATATATTTAAAGAAAATAAGAAAATTTCTTCGGATCAATCAGATGATTGAATTAGGGTACTGCCCAGGTTCATTGAATTACTTTTAGATGATATTTAAAATAGTTAAAAAACTTGACACAACTTGGTTGGTCCTAGGTGACTAAGTTATGAATCAAATCGATCACACCAAATCGATTATTGAACCTAAATATAAATTTTATATTGAAAATATTTTATTACGTGAATGTGATGTAGTCCAAATTTCAAATAATCGTATTAACAATACTTTTATGACAACATGTTTAATGATTTATGAATATTTATATATCATTTTATTAATATTTATGTGAACAAAAAAATGTTTTATTATAATATTTATTAATGTATACTAAATATAAGGTTCTCAGAACTAGACCGTCATCGAAACGATCAAGTTATTTTATTAAATCATTTGTGGTTTGTTCAGATTTTAATTTATAAACATTTTAATATATACATATATATATAGTATTTTTTGTAATAAATTTAAACAAAATGTGTTACTTAGATATTTAAAAAATTTATAAATTCAAATTTTTAAACAAATTGAAAAATAATGTATAAATCTCTATTTTATTTAAATATGTAATTTTATTTAAAATAATTTTAAATATAATAAAATTTATTTAAAAAATTGTGTCGATTCTACAAATCCAACCGACTGGTGTTGACGAATTCAAAAGTAAATATCTTATTCAAGCGAACTAGACTGGTTATAAATCGGTTCTCCGTCCATCCGGTCGGACTGTGTCCAACCCGGTTTAATGTAAAAACAATTCATATATCATGATTAATGTTATTTATATATTTAATTTATAATACAATCGTAATATTATTTTTCCGTGCATTGCACGGGCCACACACTAGTTTGCTTAAATAGATAATTGGTTTTTTTTATTTTTATATATAAATTTCCCTAATCAAACACGCCATATTAGTGAATCCGTAAAAATGATTATTTTATATTATAACATCACATTTTAAAATACAACTAGTGTGTAGCCCGTGCAATGCACGGGGAAACAATATTATGATTGTATTAAAAATTAAATATGTAAATAACATTAATAATGATCCATTCATTGTTTTTAAATTAAACCTGGTAGTCAGGCCGGGTGGACTGAGTATCGGTTTATAATCAGTCTAATTCGCTTGAATAAAATGTATGTTATCAAACCCGTCAACACCAGCCGATCGGACTGGCAAGATCGATACGATTTTCTAAATAAATTTGTTACATTTAAAATTACTTTAAATAAGTATACGTATTTAAATAAAATAGAGATTTATATATTGTTTATCAATTAGTTTAAACATTTGAAATTTTAAATTGTTTAGATATTTAAGTAACACCTTTTATTTAAATTTATTACAAAAAGTACTATATATATATGAAATAGTTTATAAAATAACTTGATCGTTTCGATGACGGTCTGGTTATGATAATCTTATATTTACAGTAGATTAATAAAAAAATATAATAAAATATTATTTTTCACATAAATATAAATAAAGTGATATATAAATATTCATAAATCATTAAACATGTATAATAAAAGTATTATTAATCTGATTATTTGGAGTTTGGACTACATCACATTCATATAATAGAGTATTTTTATGTTAGCTTCTGTGGTCCTTATCACGTTGGTTAGGTATGTTCCCAAAATTAGATTTTTTAGATGTTGATCATGGATCCAATGGAAGTTTATCTCATAAATTTGAAATGCACGTGTACAAATGAGATTTGTTCCGATTTTGACTACAATATTTATTTACTCGAACCGTGTACAATTGGGATACTGGTTTTAAAGATTAATCTTGTTTTAAGGTTGATTTGATTTTAATTTCATACAATGTTTATCTTATCATTCTGTGAAAAATAGATTCACAATTGCACTTCTCCTATGCAACAAAATACACATTAATAATGGTTTGTCATAGATAATATGTTTTTAATTCCGGTTGTATCTTGCAATTTAAAATAATATTTTGATAAATACATGCTTAGATTTACCAAATTCTGCTACCAAATGCACCGCGAGAGTTACCAAATGCAAGCCAATACCGTGTAAGATAAAAATTTGGATTGTATGATACGAAACTAAGATTTTTATAAGATAAAAAAAAATATAGTATTGTATAATACGTACTTCGATATTTTCTAAATTATGTTAACATTAATTCTTTTTTAATTAGGGAATATCATAATATGGTAAATTATAATACACTTTAACTGATACTAAAGTGTCCAAAAATTTATGAAATCCTTCATATAAGGAATGATTAGATACTTGCCAATTTTGAAATTTGAGTTGCCAATTTTTATGACTTAGAAATTTGCATGGTTGATTTTGAAATTTGATTTTTAAAAAATCCACAAAATCAGGCAGCATTTATTGCTGCCCGATTTATATAAAAAATAGAAAAACATATTTTAATAAAACTTTCCGAAAAAGGAAAGCAATTAATACTGACCGGATTTTTAACCAAGATTTGACTTACTATTTTTGAAAAAGGTTATTCTTAACATATATACATATTTGTGGATATAGATTATTTCATTCTATAAACTCCCGGTTTTATAAGGATACTGCTATGTTAAATTAAAAGGTATTTGACACGTAAATCCGGTTCTTAAGGGAAAANAAAACGTAAAAAAAAAGGTCCCAAAACATTGAAACAATATAAATTTATATTTAATTAGGCCTACAAAAATCGATACACAAAATCACGGCTGATTATAAAATATGTTTAATTTTAGAATTCCAAAAAAAATAATGGAATTCTTTCCAACCAATAGATGTCATATCAAATAGTAACTCTATGATTATGTTCTTGCCTATTTGTGTAGTAATTTTCAGAATAAAAAACTGTGATAAGATCTTGAATTTTAATATTTCAATTTTTTAGATATTGAATTTGAAATATAACCAAATCCGTCCTCATAGGAAGTTTAAAATTAACCATATTTGTTGACACACGTGTTTAATAAATCTACATTTACATTTTAGATTATGTGTATTTTGAAGGAATAAATTCTTTCATTTAAGGGATCATATTTCTTTAATCTATCCAAATTTATATTCATATCTTTAAATTTTGAATTTGAATAGAACACGAATCTAGTGTAAAATATCCTTTAATAAATAAATAAGACTCCACTCTAAGATTTGGTATTTTTAAAAATAATAAAATCATTAATTTAGGCAATGATATGTGATACATATATCTAAGTCTATATACATCACATTTTAACATTAAACCATTGGCAATTTAAATTTGTAGACTAAGATATCTAGAATCTGTGATTTAAACAAAGAAAATAAAAATTTTACTTATTTTTTATTTATTTTTAATCAGCCGAATTTTTTTTTATTAAAAAATAAAAACTGCCAAATATTTAAATTCTATTAGCTGATTTTATGTTTATAAAAGTTTTAGATTTTGTGAAAATAAAAAAGGAACAGTCCGATTATGTTAAATCTATAAGTAAAAATTGTATTAGCCATGTGTGTCTCCCGTTAGTTCATTCCCTGTAAATATGATTATATTTATAAATCTTACTTATAAAATAATTGGGATAACAATTTGTAAATTATGTATTATATTCATAAAATTATTTGAATAGAAAAGTGTTGTAGCACAAATTATTATTTTTACCGAGTACCAAATCAAAAGATTCGTTCCCCGGGTCGATCTCACGAGGAAGGCGGTTCGGAATTTAGATTTGGTATCGATCACACAGAAAAAGAAAATAAATCCTAAACACTCTAATCAGATAGAGGGTTTAAATAATTACTAACCAAGAAATATTAAAAAGCAATAATCTACCTAAAAATGTAAACGGAACAAGATGGAGAAGCTAGGGAATCGGGGATAATTTATTCAAGTTCTTAGCAAAACCGAGCAATCAATTGTTAAGTTCTAGATTAACACTCTCGCTTAAACATCTAGCGGTTCGCTTCCAATAACTCTTCGTAACAAGGGATTGAACATAGACGAGCTAGCTCGAGCATACAACACATGTCAATTATCCCAGTCTCAATAACTTTTCGTAACAAGAGACGGGTTATCGACAAGTACGTATTTCAATCCAAAACCTATAGACTATTCAGTTACGAAATCATTTATCTCATGCGAGTCTAGGTCTACGACTTCTCCCCTTTCGGTTCTAAAAGTCGCTAATTCAATTAGAAGGTGTTTAATCAACTAATCATGGGAATCGACAAAACCTAACTCGACAATCAATATTCAATTGTTTCCAATCACAAGATCGAAGTGTCACCCTTCGATTATATCAAACTATCAAGCAAGAATTCATCAAATCTGAATAGTATCAACTCACATAAGCATGAACAATTTAAGCCCGACAAATGCAAATTAACCAAGAACAATCATCCCCTATCCCTAGCAAGAGAATTAGCTACGTAAAATCAATTCAACACAATTAATCATTCTCCTCAAAACAATCATTTTCATGAATTGGTCAAAAGAGAAAGACTCACAATCAATCCCAAATTCGAGTGTTGAATCCAAAAGTACAAAGCTCAATCCTTGATTACTAAAAAGAAGAAGAAGAAAAATGAAAAATAAAAGTGAAAAGAAGAAGAAGAAAAACGAAGAAGAAGAAGAAAAGAAGGAGAAGTGGGTTTTTGCGTTTTTCTGGACCTAGGGTTTTCACCCCGGTCGAGAGGTGTTCCTTAATCTGGTCATGATCCATATTTATAGTTAGGCGAGTGACGCGGCGTGGAAATCCTAGCACGGCGCGGAGAAGGGCCGCCTCGCGGCGCGAAGGATCAGTCATGGCGCGGCAGACTTGCTGGACGTTCTTCCCAGTTGGCCTCGTGGCGTAGGCGCGGCGCGAAGCGGGGTAGTGCCGCGGCGCGGGGCGTGCAGTTGGCTGGGATGGACAGCTCGCACTACTTCACCTTTTGGAGTCGTTCGGGCTCGTCTGGTATCGGAATTGAGTTCCGTTTTTTCCTGTGTGTTCCCAACGAACTCCTCTATCTAATTACGCTTGCCCAACTGACTTTTGCCCAAAATTCGATCTTCCCAAAGCTTTCAACCTACACACCATAAACGAAGAAAAACCGAAAAAACATACGGAAAACACAAGAAAAACCAAGATAGAGGAAAACACGCAATAAACTACAAAAAGAGATAAAAACTAACTAAAAAAACTAATATGGGGAAAAAAGAAAGGAAAAATAACAAGGAAAAACGCAACAAAAATGGGACAAACAAATATCATTGCCCGTGACTCCATAAAAACAAAACTCTCCAGCTCGCGTGTCACCAAGGAGGATCAACCTCAAACCCATTCTCCTTGCACTGCCCAACGACGTACTTCGTGGCTGCCGAGCAATCCAGCCGGCAGACCCGATCAAGCCACAAGTCAACACCTCCTAGAGACGCTGTCTTCTCCACTCCCGAATGCCAGACGACCAACCGTTTTGAGGTAGAGTCCCATAAGCGGCTTAGGACTTTCCCTTCGGACGGTTGCGAGGCTACTCCCGCCGATTTTGGGCCTACTCCGACTTCTCCAGAGCTTCCGGTAGCACAACTGAGACAGCGACGGGCTCTCTGCCCCTGCGGGCATGGAGCGACAGAAGTTTTGAGAATTACCATGATTGGATCGCCCATTACTTGTTTTCGTGCATGTCTGAGACAGAGGTGTGTTGATATAAGGTGAAGGTGAAGCCTCGTTAGCAGGCTTGCCAGAGCGTTCAATAGCTTGCCTAATTTTTTCTAGAGTTTGCTCCCCAATTTCTGTTTACATTTTCATATTTACCATTATTTATTTATTTGGTTGTTTTTTCTATGCGCAGTTCATTTGCACTGTTACCCCGATGCTGTTGGAGGGGGTCAATGACCGCGTCACAACACGACAGCTTAGAATTTATATTTTTCTTAACCAACCTCTACTAACTAGTAGTAGTGTCGAGTAAAGGGTCGATCCCACAAGGAGTGTGAATCAAATTGAGAATTTTCTCGTATTAACTGGAATTATAAAAGCAATAAAAGAGGGAGGAGAGAGGGGTGATTGTGATCTAATATATAAACTAATTAAGATCCTAATGAAACAAATACAATCTAAACAACAGAAATAAAAATTAAATTAAATAAATTAAGAGAAATTTCTATTTCATGGTTCCGTTTACACCCTGGATCGACTCATCAAATTAATTCTACTATCAAACTTCATTATCTAATAGAATTACTAGCCCTAGATAGGGTTTTAGGAACTTATTTAAATGACTCCTCTTTTGTGAAGTTATGTTAATTTTGAATAAGAAAATACGTAGTTGAGAGATGAATTCTTCTCTTTACTCCTAATCTTTTGGTGCGCTACATTATATTATCAATATATATAATTCCAATCAACAACTCTCACATTGTCACATATCACATTAGACATGGTCAAAACTCAATTTTGGGTCGGTTTTTGGTCGGAACGCCGGTTCCTGTCCTCGTTTTGGGGGTCCTAAATCGGGCCGGGAACATACACAGGCATGTTTAATGATCCGACAGTTCTGTGCTGGTTCATGAGTCATCGGTTCCAGGATAGTCCAATTTATTAAGATAATAAATATTTATACAGTAATAAGAAAAATGAAAAAGAAGGTTGAATCGTCGGTTCAAAAATTGTGAATGCTTGAACAGAAACCGGTCTGGATAAAATCACGGGCCGATCCAAGGCCCGTGGTCTATGGGCCGGTACGAATTAGTTTAACCCGTGGTCATGTCTATATCACGTCAACTTTAATTTATTATTCATCAACTCACATAATTTTAACTATTCATCAATTTTAATCGTCTCTCTCCTATTTTTATATCAAATCAATTTTAATTATTTTATTTTAAATACTATTCTAATACAAATTCAAAATGTGGCTCAAATATGAACTTTTTTAAAATTAACTTTGTTAACCAACAAATCAAATCAAAACTAATCAAAACGAAAATAACTTATTTATTTCCATGCAACTTGAATTTTAAAAAAAAATATGAAAATCAATGTCACACATCAAAAAATGTATCAACATGTCATTTCCAAAACGAAAAAAAAAAAAGCAAAAATATTTAAAACAATCCCGAGTCGACCAAATCATAATCGAATCAGATGGTAAAACAAATTTGTGTTGTTGTATACATTAAAAAATGTAGTAAATCATTTATGTGATTATTTTTATAAATAAAACTTTGAAAACACTCATTCCAAAGTCACCAATATTGTACCATATTTCCCCCAACAATCTGGAAAAATTCAGGCATATTTGAATTAGCATTTCAAAAATTTATAAAATCCAATATTTGGACCAATATTGTACCATATTTCCCCATCATAATCTTAAAATGTCACGCATATCCAAGCATGCTCTTATTTGGACCATGATATTTATTTACTGGCTTATTAATATATTTACCGATATTTCCACGCCCAACTTCCAATTGGTTTGTACAAATCCAATAACACTCTCTTGGCGCGTTGCCGCAAGCTGACCAGTATTCCATAGCACGAACAACCCATTCCAGTCGTTCGGCGTGATCGGGCGACAATGGGAAACCGCCGGTTCGTGCCCACCAGCGACGACGAGGACAACTCGCCGCCGCCTCGCAACCCAAACGGCGATGAGAAGAGAAGCCAGAGGAAGCGCAAGAAGGTGCAATTCCCTGACGAGGAGGAGGACGAGGATAGGGACTTGGACGAGGTGAAATTGAGTGAGCTGAAGCAGAAGAAGAGGAAAAAGAGGGAGGATCCGGAGCCCGACCTAGAGCCCGAAAGCGAAAATGAAGAGCCGGAGGATTTGGAAGCTCTGCCGGTGGGCGACGCTGTTAGGGTTTCGGGTAAGGGGAGAGGGAGGCGGAGTCATTTCGCGTCCTTCGAGTACGACGGTCTTCAATATCAGCTGGTGAGTCCTTTCTATTTTGGGTGTGTTGATGTCTCTGAATGGTTAAGGGTTTTGTTAGGGTTCCCTTGCAGAGGAAATACTTTGCAATTGGGGATTTTGACTTTGGCCTCGTAGGTGTTTTGTGTTTTTAGCCACTCTTTTTTGTTTATTTTGGAGGTTCTAGAGTTATTTGACCTTGTTACTCATTTTTCTGCTTTAATAATATGGGAAAGAGACATTAGCTTTCATTTTTGCTTTTAGGTACTGATAACATTTCTCTCCTTTCCAGTATAATTGCATTGACAGATGATTGGTTTGAATTTGTGTCAATAGGTTGCTATAATTTATGTAGTTTGAATATGATTTTGAACTTCAATATTTTCTCGGGCAAAAGTATATGTCATTTATATGTAAACCAAATTGTCAGGATTCCTCTCCTTGAAAATGGAAGTCTACTACAGTTAAGTCTAACACCCATTGGTCCAACTCCTTTTTTTTTTTTTTTGAATAATTTAGGATTATATAATTTGGTGGATTATGTTTACACTCTTATAAGATGCCACAGGTTGGAGTCACCTTGAACACATGAGTTATTGTCTCGCGTTAATAATTTTTCCGCTGATGAAGCGCGAACCTTCATGTGATTTTTATTTCAGGAGGATCCAGTGCTCTTAGTTCCTGAGAATGGGAATCAGAAACCATACGTGGCAATAATTAAGGTAATCTCTCCTCTCAAATGCTTTAATTTCTCCGAATAAGACAATTATGCAATGATAATGTAGTTTTCCCCTTTAATTCTTGCTGCTGCCTTTTTCATTATTTGCTGGAAGATTTCATTTTGAGAACATAGAACCACATTCATGGCCTTTTTGGTTTGTTGGAACACCTAGTTGGTAGTTGGTACAGGTACTGGTGGTTTAAAATTGAAAAGATTAGTGTCCCCTTAAGATCCGTTTATATACTCTATTCATGCTTCCTTTGTTGTTACCTTGGGCCTTCAAGTAATATCGATTTGTAGATTTTCATATCAAGTGCATTTAAGTCTTAGGTGATGTCAAAGGGTTTGTTCTCTCTGTCCTGATTATGAGATTATGATTTTTAGGATGTATAAAGATATTTCTAGATAGTTCTAATTTTAATTTTCTTGGCTTGTAAGAATTAAATGTTGTGTGTTTTGAAAAGATCATGCCTCATCGTAGGTTGATTTCAGACATTCGCACATGTGTCCATAAGATTGATCCATAGATGATTCTTGTCATTATATACGTTAAGCAATATTTTCATATTCGTGACACAAAAAGTTATACTTATTCTTATGCTTTTCTCTATTAGATCCTTTAAGTTGATGGAAGTTTGTCTGAACACAAAATGCATCATTTGGTTATCTGGATGCACAGTTCACAAATTACAATATAAGCCTTTGTTGCAAGCAGTGTTAATCAGTTCTTTTTTTGCTATATAGGATGTTTCCCAAACACGGGAAGGGGCTGTTATGGTCACCGGGCAGTGGTTCTACCGTCCAGAAGAAGCAGAGAAGAAAGGGGGTGGAAATTGGCAATCGAGTGACACAAGGGAACTGTTCTATAGTTTCCACAGAGATGAAGTACCAGCAGAATCAGTCATGCATAAGTGCGTGGTGCACTTTATACCTCAAAATAAGCAGATTCCACCCCGCAAACAACATCCTGGGTTCATCGTGCAAAAAGTTTATGACACAGAACAGAGGAGGCTTTTCAAGTTAACTGACAAAGATTATGAGGACAATAAGCAGCACGAGATTGACCTCCTTGTTCAGAAAACTCTTGCACGAATCGGGGATCTTCCTGATCTTGAGCCTGAGGATGCTACTGTGGAGCATGAAGATCCACTGAAGAGTAAACGACTTATAAGGAAGAGGAACGTATCTCCTTTGGATGTTACCAGGGTGGATGGAGGACTTACTAGATCCCAGTCAATTAAAGCAGAAACTCCTGGGAGCACTTGTGGGACCGGATCCGAATACTTTTTGATCCTGTCTAATCTTAAGCTCTCGACTGGGGAAACACAGCGTGACAGGTGGTTGGAGAAGCTACTTCAATCAATTCAGTCTGTTTGCAGTTCTGATGGTAAGCAGAAAGATGAACAGGATGGAAACAAGAATGATGGTGAAGGTTCAGAAAATAAACTTCAAGATAAGGTTCCATTACTCTTTCTTTTCTTTTCCCTCCCAGAAATCAGAGACATTTTCTGAATTACCTTTCTTTGTAGAAAGTAAAACTTTCTCGGCTATGTATTTTCTTAGGGTGATGCATCATCTGACTGGCCAGATACAGCAGCTCATGCGGTGGCTGCTCTTGAGAAAGTTGCTCATGAGACGCTTTCTGCAGATTTTCAGAAGTATAATCAAAAGATGCGGCAATTAGCGTTCAATCTTAAGGTCGTTCCATTGTTGCTTTTTTATCATGATTTTGTTCTCGCATGTGTAACTTTTTTATTGGATATCGTTAAACAAGGTTGTGGTGATTTGGTACGAGTGACTGCAGGATTTGAATGCTTGTTTGCATCAGATGCTCGTAAATGATTTTTGTTATATTGTTGAACTTGTTCTCTTTTTCTCTGTGGATGTGTCTTCTTTGGTCTGTCTGTAACTTGACTCTTCGTTGACTTTGTTGAATTATTGCAGAGTAATGTTGTATTAGCACGACGCCTTCTGAATAAGGAATTGGAACCTGCTCAGATACTCAATATGTCGCCTAATGAGTTAAAGGTACTGGTGTTTGCTTTCTCCAAGTTTATTATTATAACCTTTTCTGTTGCAGGTCAAATTATTATGTCTTTTGTTTTCTTTATATATATATATATATATATATATATATTATTTTTTAATCTTCTATTTAGAATTATGTTCTGTTAATGATGTCAAATGGGGCTATGGTGGAAAAGAAAAAAACACCAAATGTTATGTCTGACTTCACTTGTTTTTTTGGTTGCTCTGTTTTTTCAATTGTTCTTTTAGTCATTATGTTGTTATTATACAGCTTTGACTTTGTATGAAATGACGTTATTGGTAGTACATGACATTGTTAGTAATACATGCCATTGTAATTTATGGTTATGATATTGCTACAGTTTAGCCCTTAATTCTCGTCTTGTTTTAAGTTTTTTATGGTAGTTGGCATATTTTTGCCTTTTTAATGTGTTTATGGCATAAAACATAGTCAGATTTGGTTCCACTGTTGGTGGACATGGCCGATGTTTGCTTTGGTGTCATCCATATACTCATCATATGTTATCCATTAAATTAAATTGCATATTAGGTATCCTTCTTTTTTTTCTTCTACGCATTTGTTTAGAGTCTGATGAGGCAACTTGTTGATAGAATGTTGCTAAAGCAATGTATTGTCAAAACTTGGACTTTTTTGTGTGTGTCTGTGTGTTCCCATTGTATTTTGACATTACTTTGAGACTTACCTATTTAGTTGGCTATCCCTTTATGAATTAGCGTAATTATTGTTGGCTGTCCCTTTATGAACTAGCCTAATTATTATTGGATATTAGACCATCTTCTGGGATACCAATCATTTTGTGGAGCTGGAGTTTGAACTGAAAGACTTGTTTATTTTGTGATACCTTTCTCATCTAGCATTTTTTGTACTTTTTATATAACTGTTGTCATTTTGTACTTTTATTCTATTGATTTTGTTCGAGGTTTTTGTGGAGGAAGAAGGTGCTTCTGGTTAGCTTGTCATATTAATTGAGATTTGCAATCCGTCTGCTCACATCTGCCATTAGCAACTGATAACGGGATTTGCTCTTCAAGTTGAATGATGTCAATGGAATTGTTTCACTCATAACACTCTCGATTTCGTGCAGGAGGGTTTAACTGCTGAGGAAATTGCGAGCCGGCAGCCCGAGGAGCCTGGACACATGCAGGTTCCTATCTATATCCCTCTTAAAAGGAGAGTTGTTTCTTGGTTTGGATTACCAATAATGCCCTTAACTAAAATAAAGACCTACGGTCACTAATGTAATTTTAGGGAGTTATAATTATTAGCATTCACTAGCATTGATACACGTGCGATGCATAGGGTGTATTTTAATTATTTTAATTTTTTTATTTACTTTTTAGAAGAATATAGTAGAATACATATTTAACTGTTTAATATATATGGTTTTTTTTCAATAAGTTTATAAAATGTTGTGATTTCCTATAATGTTAGATAAGATATTTGTATAAAAATAACTACGTTTGTGTATTAATTTTTCTAATATTGTTGTAACAATCCAAAATTCATATTTGGTTCAATGCAAAATTCAGATTTATTTTGTTTTACTAAATGTTTTACTGACTATTTTATGAAATAGTAGTAAAATTTTACAACAAAATAGTCAGTAAAATGTTTTACTAAATGTTTTAGTTAAGAAATGCAGAAGTTATTTATTTTACTGACTATTTCATACAATAGTCAGTAAATTCAAAATGCAGAAGTTATTTATTTTACAAGAATATTTTGTGTATATTTATTTTACTGACTATTGTATAAATAGTAGTAACTTCTGCATTTCTTAAGTTCTTTTATTTTGCTTTTGTGGAAGAATTTTAAATATTCTTGTAACACGGTGAAGGGAAATGTTTGTGATTGAAGTCTCTAATTTTCGTTGTTTATATATGTATATTTTCTAAATGGGATCCTTATATGTTGGGAGTCAGATGACCGATGCTCGTTGTTCGAGATGCTCCCTAAAACAAGTAGCATTGGTTGAAGTATTTCAGACTGGACATGGTGATCGATACAAGGTTTCTAACCTTCAAACTTTGGTTGGCTATTTTATTCGTTTCAAGTTTTCACAACCTTTTT
>BKCP01004661.1:688598-701804 GCA_008636005.1 Striga asiatica | reverse complement strand
GTCTGGAAAAATGTTAATTCATCATTGTAGGCTAGGCGAGATGTAGTGTAGCCTTGTAGGAAAGATGGTGCATGTGATAGTTTAACTGAGAATATGAAAGTGCTGTGGTTGTGTTATAAATGGAATGGACATAGGTTTGGGTTAATTTTTAAATCCAGAGTTAAGTTTGCAATTGAAGTTACCAAATATTTTGTTTATAAATATTTATCATTTGAACTATATTTAAAAATCCAGAAGACAACTAGGACAACAGACTAAAACGGCTATACAACTGAATCCAATGAGATGCTGACACGACAACACATCGGTAGCCTAGAAATAACTGCACTATACGCACCTACAAGACTGAAGAAAGGCAAAAACAAATCTAACTCCAGCAAGTGGAGAATGATAACTCATAATTGTACTATACGCACCTACAAGACTGAAGAAAGGCAAAACAAATCTAACTCCAGCAAGTGGAGAATGATAACTCCCATGACTGGAGAATACTACCTCCAAAATAGAGACTAAAACATAACTAAAACAACACACATAATAACAGACACCAAACACCCCACACAAACACAAAACAACAAAACCCAAAACAAATTAGAACCTACAATAAAACCCTCCCCAGCCGCCGATAGAGTTCATTGAATGAAAAAATTAGATCGGAATGAAAAGTAAATTGGGGGCAAGCAACTATCTAATTAACTAGGATGCTTCAAAACAAATCAACTCCACATATTCATCTACTAAATTTGTATATAATAAAAATCTATATCCAATTTATGTGGGTGTACAGAATAATTGAAACTAAAATCAAAATTAAAATAAAATCTCCTATTTATTATCTTGCTATTGAATTGATAAATAAATACATATGGTCTGCATTGTAGCTTCATTATATAACACACATAATTTTTCCGAAGACATTTTGTTTTTCAGCGGTAAACAATTCTAAGGAAAGCAAGTAGACATGTCGTTCTCGCAATGAATGTGGAGCTAGCCAAGAGTTAAAAAGCTTTAACTGCATCTCACTTTTAACAAAATTATTACCGAACAACTATTTTTAAATTTTGCGTTGCAATTAATTAATTAACTCAATCACATGATAGACGAAAAAAAATAAATACATAAATAAAAATGATGTCCATTAAAGCTATTCCCACCTTCTTATATTAAACCGACTTAATCATTCCACATATTTTTTTAATTATACATAATTTTATCAGAAAATATTATATTTTAAAAAATATATAATAAAAAATATTATATGTGATAATATAATTATTTATTTGTATTCATAAAATATTAAGAGGCGAATCTCCTAACATTGAGACCGTCTCACATCAAAATTTTTGATAATATATATATATATATATATATATTGTTTATATGGTAAATTATAATTGAATAAATTTAATGGTTAAACAGTTATATTTTTTTTATAGATCATATTATCATAATGAAATGCCAATTTATTATAAAAAATAATATTTGTCATATAAGTATGCATTTTTTTTATTATGTATAATGCAATGATTAGTGCTCTCATAATAAAATATCATACTTCATAGTATCATGTATATACAAAATAACTATCTAAAACTTTACTCATTTTTGTAAACATATATGATATATCTATTTAACATCTGCAATTATATTGCAATGTGAACGATATATGATTTATCGATTCAATCTGTCTCAGACAAATAACTTTAATTTAGTGATTGAATTGACTTTGATTGCATCTATATCAACAAATTATTCTTACTACGACTTGGTAAATATTTGGTATATCCATATGGACCATATCTACATAAATTTACGTACCATTAATTTTCTTTTTGTTAGATAAAGGTCAAAAAGAGAAAGGCAAGTCATCTTGATGTGAATAAATTGTGGAGATTGACATAAATGCAGGATTCCATTCTAATATTATAGTGATCTTCGTCATTACTACGGATTAATCCCATTGTGCAAATGCCAAGACAAAGACTAAACCAAAATTATAATCTCATTTCCCAATAGCATAAAATAATAATCTCTGCAGTGATTCTCCTTTTTAATAATTGGGATGCGACAAACCCTATTCCACCTCCACCCCTAGGGCAAAGGTGAAACCCCAAAATATCCCTGGTGAACCTATTGATCAATGCAATTCTAATGCACTTACCAAAACTATTAAGGTTATATGTATAAAAAGTAGCCTGCGATACACGAGTTGATAATATTAAATAATATTTATAAATTAAAAATAGAGTTAATATTAATATAATTTATCTATATTAATTTATTAAAAATACAACATGAAAGTTAGATTGTCGCAAAAATGCATAAAATATGTTTCCTAAAAAAATTCAATATTTTTTAACTAATTAATTTTTTTTAACTCAAATCTAACTCAACTTTAACCAAACTCACTATTCTTAATATTATCAATATAATTAAATAATTATCAATAAATCATTGTTACACATTATATCAACTTTAGTTTACTATTCATCTACGCACATAATTTTAACTAACCACCACTTCACATCATATTTTCTATTTTTATATTAAATCAACTTTAATTATTTATTTTAGATATTATTTTAAAATAAACTCAAAATCCCATTAACAACTAACTATACCACATTTTTTAAAATTAATCAAAACTAAAATAAAAAATCCAATCTCTCGGTCTAGGGGACCAGGGGTCCAAAATTAGTTTAGCGTGAATGTGGATAATTAAAAAAACAAAAAAAAAAACGGTTAGGGGTATTACTGTCATTACAGGCTAGCCTTCTTGCAGGGGCACCTAAAGCAAGTGTTCTAAAAAGCATGGTCAAAAAATGGTCACACTGCCAAAAAACACACGCATACACAGACAAACACACTCATAGAGAGCATGGAAAACAACAACGTATGATTTAAAGGCACTTGTGTTTCTTTCTTTTATTTTTCTCCCTTTTTTAATTTGCAGACATTAACAGATGCTGGGCAGCTCCATGTCTGTCCACTCTCCAGTGCTCATGTGATTTAGAGTAAGAAAATAGAGAGAGAAACCAAAAAGAAAGAAAAAGGAATTAATTTAGGCATGCAAGTTCACTTTTTGCACACATTATTGAACTTTACTGTTTGTGGGCTAATTTTCGTTGTATTTTTCTTGCGTTAATCTACTCTAAACGACTTTTCTTGACAATTTTTCAAGAAAAAAGGATATCTATAATTTGACTACTGCGTAGCTTTTTTTTTCACATTTTATTTTTTTTCCTAAGCTTATCTAAAAGTGAGAAGGAAATTTTGCCAAACAAGCCTTTGAGCACAAGAGAAGGAGCAAATGATTACTTGTGCTCACAACTCGTTGGGTTTTTCTTTGGCTTCACTCTTCTGAGATCTGAAGTGGGGTATGGCTGTTTTCCATGGAAATTGTTCTTTCATTGTGAAAATCTCGTTTTTAATTATTCTTGCATCATATGCTCTGAATCTATTATTGTCTCTTTGTTTTTTCTCTGTGTATTTTCTGCGTTGTTCATTGAGATCTGATTTTCTGCTTTCCATTGTAACTTGTTTGTTCCAGAAAGTACATTGGATCATTTGTATTGCGGGTTTTTGTATATTTGGCTAAATTTTTAAAGCGGAACATACTAGTGAGTATCATTGTAATTCTTGGCATTAGGTAAGGCACTTGTGGAGTTGTGAAAATGAATTGTGTTCTGTATCCCACCAGTTCCTCAAAATTTGATGCCTTTTAGAAGCATACTTGTTGAAATATGGAGAAAAATTACAAAAATTTTGGATTGCTAGCTGTCCTGTACATAATCCATAAATTTTATGCAGTTCAAATCCAGTAAGCACATCAATGAGGCCTCACTCTAAATCACTTTGTCTCTTTTCTCTCAATTATTTTGTCATTTCCAGGAGGAAAATCTGCCAATGATCTCAGAGTGAGAGAAAAAAAAATAAAAAATGGAACTCGAATTCGACAAGTATTGTGTTGTGGATGGAAGCCCCACGACTGTTCTCCCCGCCCCACGTCATCATTATAAAGCCATCTATCAAAAATCAGACAAGAAAGTCAAATGCCTGAACGAGAAATTCACCGAGATCAGCTTTAACCGCTACCGTAGTGCATCATGTAGAGATGCTCGACCCACAAGATCCAATCCCACGATGCACAAGCGTGATTCGGTTTATCAAAGCTCGAAAGATATAAATCTTCTTAGCAAGACAGATTGTGCAGTGGGGAGGCAAAAAATCGAGCTTTCACGAGAGAGTGCACCATTATCTTTTCCTTTGGGGATCATTGATTCTTTGTGTAGTTCAGATGAAGATGGCTCGTTGGAGGATCAAAGCAGGTCCTCGGAAGTTTCCACATCAGAGCAAAGTACGTCTTCGTACTCGATGAACTATTCTTTCTTGAGAAAGAACGAAGAAAGGTCTTTCGATAGTAATAGCAGTAAGCTTGCTAAGGATCGTGTGATCAAGTCTGAGTTTTCACTTTCTTCAGTTAAGGACAGTGATAGGCCACGGGAAAGACAAGTGGCCATTAATTTTCAGAAGTCATTATCATCTAAATTATCATTGCCCCATTCGCCTGCTTGGTCGGAGAATGATGGATCGAAAACAAACAGTCCAAATGCCACTTTTAATCTTTCCCCGAAAAAGTTTGACCGGCCTGTTAAATCTAGATCTCACAGAAGAAGCCCGTTGAGTAGAGAAACAAGTGGGGATGTCGGCTCGAGTTTTACCGAACCAATTTGCAAGCGCCCCTCGAAAGATTTTTCAGACAACCTTAACTCGGTCCCGCCATCCTCGCCAGCTCACCTTCACGGCCTTCTAAAATCGGAAGACAAAAACGGGCTTCCATTTTTCCAATTCTCGGTGAATTCGCCAGAGGAAGTTTCTTACATCGTGAAGACGTGGAAAGTCGATGATGCCCTTATGTGGGTCTACACTTTTCACTCACTTAACCATAAAAGAAAGAGCAATGCTAGTGGTGGTGGATGGGGATTTAAGGACATTAACCGAGAATCCACTATGGTTGGCCAGATGGTAGTATCATGCTATCTACGTACAGAGTTAAAGGCTGCCCGAACTTATACCGATTACATGGTGCAAGAGTATGTTTTATACGATGTGGCGCAATCAAGAAGAAGTACTTCATCTCAAGACAATTCCAGCTGTTTTAAAGAACAGATTTTTAAGCACTCTCGGCCTCTAATGGCGGTGGACTTGCATCCGGAGCTGGAAATAGCAGCTGTCATCATGCGGGCCCCATTCGAGAAGAGAGAGAGTCTGAAGTTCAAGAGTGGGGATGGAGAAATGGATCGTCCGCTTCCAAGCTTGCTGGATCTTTGCAGACTTGAGGAGGCAAGGGAGGGTATTTTGGGAAATTCACGTACTGGGGAGATGCATGTGGTGGTCCCGGCTGGGAACCACAGTCTGCCAGGTGGCGAGAACCGTGGGCCCTCGCCTCTGTTGGACAGGTGGCGGATGGGCGGAGGGTGTGACTGTGGTGGGTGGGATATGGCGTGTCCTCTCGACGTTTTTGTTAATCCGAATTTTCGGATTTGTGATGAACAGCCGCTGGTGGACAGTCGGCATCCCGTGGAGCTCTTTGTTCAGGTAAATTTCATTATAATGCAGAACCATTACATATGAACTTCTATTGTAAAAACGTTGCATCGTGATAGAAGTGATACCGAAATTCATTTTGAACTACATTAATCACTTTACATAGTTATATAGGATTATATTCATAAGTGATCATTTCTTTTCCCTTCACTCCTGTAGCTTCAGTTTCTTGGGTGAAGAGTTTTGTAATGAAAATGGAAGCAAATTTTGTGAGTTCCATTGTCTTCCTGGAGATTATATTTGATGAAAGTTTGCCCGGTAAAATTCTTTAGTAATAATTGAATATGACTGGTGACTGATAACCTTATAATGTGTGTATGAGTGTTTTTCGACTTGTGATTGATGGTTAATAGCTTAACTGGGTGAACAACGTGTTTGGTCAAAAGAAAAGAAGCCCATACACACTGACACAATCTGACACTTTTGCACGTTGCCACATTTCGTGCAGGGAAGAAAAAATAACAATATACCGGCATTTACAATGAGGGCAGTCGAGGATGGGAAGTACGCCGTTGATTTTCATGCGCAGCTGTCTTCTCTGCAAGCATTCTCCATATGCGTAGCTATTTTGCATGCTGCAAACACGTCCACCGCAATAGAGCACGAGACGAACAAACGAATGCTGAAAAGCGACTCGCTTAAGGTATTTGCAGAGGAGGAAATCAAGAACTTGATGGATTCAATATCAGAAGAGGAGAATTTTAAGGCCAACAGCAAAAAAGACGAAGTCTTGACATCATTCGTGCTGAACCCACCCTTCTCACCAATCGCTCGAGTATAAATTAGATATAGGTTTTCTTAAGAAAAAAAAGAGACAAGCAAAGGGTACCCTGGATAAAGCTTTGCCTGGTATAGTAAGTTTTTGTTATCTTTTTAGCCAAAATTTCAAATCAAACACTATACTGTTCATATTCTTAGACTGATAGGGATTTTAGAGAGGGATATAGAAGCGCCAGTGGTGATGTAGCTGTTGTTATAGCATTTTTTATCATTTTTTTTTGGGTCCTTGTTATGTAATTTAAGGTGGCTGAGAATGTCTTTTTTTTTTTTATTTTTTTTTTCCCTGGAATTTCCAATGTTGTCACTGTATCTAATACAATAAATGAAGACAGACAAAACTCAAATTTTGAAGAAAGGGAGTATTTCTGGACTGCAAGCAAAGAATGAGTGCATTATAGATAACAATGGACAAATAATTATAAGGACGAAAAGCAATTTCAGCCCTGTGAAAATCTTGAGATTTGTATCAGGAATTCCAAACTGCTGGATGTGTTGAAGAATTCCAAAACCTACTCAGAAGTCAAAGCAATTTGTGTGAATATTTTCGTAGGGAAAAGGAAATTATTAGGGGGAAAAAAAAGAGAGAAAAAAAAAAAGAAACGCCCTTTGAAAATCTTTAGATTTGTATCAGGAATTCCAAACAGCTGAATGTGTTGAAGAATTACAAATCTACTCAGAAGTCAAAGCAATTTGTGTGAATATATTCGTAGGGAAAAGGAAATTATTAGGGCGGAAAGAAAAAAGAGAATAAAAAACAGAAACGCCGTTGCCGGGGATCGAACCCGGGTCACCCGCGTGACAGGCGGGAATACTCACCACTATACTACAACGACTCGTTGTTAGATACAGCAATAAAACATAATATGTGCAAACAACAGCCGCCTCTGCCTCACCAGGAAAATTTCGTTATTTCCTCAATCCATTCAAAGACCTCTGAATTTTTTCGAGAACGTTTGTATGTTCCTAAACCCTTCCCCCCAAATCCCGAATAGAAGAGAAAATATATAAACGAAGTCGCAGTATTATGCCCAAACTAGAAAGATAGGTTCCAACTAATACTAGTCATTATTCTCAAGATTTTGAGCTCTGAATTGAATTCAAGTATGTCATCCACTTTTTTTGGGTATTTACTTGAGCTGCTCGAAATCCGAAGGAAAAAGAAAAGGCTACAGTTTGGATGAGTGGTTTCTTGAACGTTTTTGGCTTTCATTGTACAATTGAGATTTTTTGCGGCAATTTGTGAATACTCGACAGTCATGATTCTTGATAGCATGGATTATGGGTTGTAAATCAGTTGCTGGTTTAGCACATTGGACGTTGGTGATAAACTGGTGACTGGTACGAGTATGTTTTATCTTTGCTGGTTTTCTTCTCTCTGCACGTGGCTACCATTTTTAATGTTTTTGTAGCTCATATATCTAACAGTGTGTGATAATGGCAGTTCATTTTGTTTGAAGTTTGGATGAGTCTATTGGGTTCGCAATGGATTGATTTTAGCAGTTCCGATGAAACGAAATTAACAAATTTTAGCTCCTCTGCACATCTCAGCTGGTCTTGTTTTACTCGAAGTCATTATGTCATGTGAATATGTTTTCTAAGCTTTCTTATTCCCATGCTGTAGATTGTTTCAGTCATAGCCCTGGCAAGCCCAAATAATAATCAGAAAGCGAGTTTGTTTGACCAGTGTTTTTTGGCATTTTGAACTGACAAAATTTACCGTATTAGAATTTCTTAAAAGGGAGATGTTTAACGTCGTTGATGTCAACAAACCAAAAAGTTGTTTCAGATTTTGCTTAACTGTCCCTTCCCAATATTGTTTTAAATATCACGGTCCGGTTTGTTTTTGCTAACTTCTGATTGTCAATATGCAGTTGCAACTCAATCCATATACTTTCCTCTAGAATCTGAAAGATGACTGATGGTAGTGTGTTCCAAAGAAATGAGAAGACTTCAGTCAGACATAGAACTAATCAATTCGAACGGCTATTTACCGAGCTTGCCAATTTTGATAACACGGATATCACTCCATCAGGAAATGACAAGTGTGCCCTGAGAAATTCCAATCCCCGATCATCTGAGGTTTTAAGCACAACCGATTTAATTTCGGCTGTAGGATATGCCTGGGGTCGAGCCACAAAGCCTCTTTCTTCACTTGTATCCATTGATAACTCCACATGCAAACCTGAGGTTATTCGAGGAGATGATGGCCAACTTTACTATTCTACTGATGGGGAAACTCTTCTTACATCTAACTCAGCCAATGGCCAACCTTGCTCAAGCAATTTGAACAGTAAAGCTACTTTTTCGAGATTAGTGCAAGAAAATCTTGATAATTTGAGATTAAATCAGAAGATCATATGCCATCAACCTAGCTATGATTTCTTTTCATTCTGGAAGATAGTCCTTGCAAGGCCGTATCATCTTTCAAATACAGAAACACCACTTAACTTAGGAAGTACATATAGATGGATGGCTGAAGTAGCTCACGCTACGCGAAAGAATGATTTTATTAATATTGAGAGCAGAAAAAGGACCCTTAACTCTTACATAGGCGAGCCTTTGACAAACTCAGATAGTGCCAGAGTGCCTACTGATACAACTACTAGTTCAATTGATAGTTTTGAAGGTACAGACTTGAAAGAGTGTACTAATGGATGCTCAGAAAGTACTATGGTGTGTGACCAGAATATTGACAAGACTGACTGTCAGATAATTGCGTTGAGGTGTGATGTGGTCTCCCAAAATACCAATTTAGAATCAGATAGTCGTGAGTGTGAAAATGACATCAGCAGAAGTAGGGAAGGTCTGCATGAACACCAAAATGATCAAGAAGTTGCTACATTAGTTGAAGCTGACTCGCCTGAGGTTGAAATAAGTTTGTCGGCCAAGCAAACATCACCATGTGGGCTTGCAAAGCAAGAGCATGCTTTTGCAGGGGCAATGGCTGGCATATTTGTAAGCCTTTGTCTTCATCCAATGGACACAATTAAGACAGTTGTTCAATCTTGCCGTGCAGATCCAAAAAACCTTCACGACATAGGCAGATCCATTGTTGCTGAGAGAGGTACAGCATTTAGTAAAAAGTTAGGTTGTTTTCCGAAAATTATAATTTTCAGTTTGTTGGTCCTGAGGAAGTTGAGTAGTGTATCTCCTTGACTCTTTTATTTTTGTAAGGACTGGAATAATCAATTTGGAATGTTTCTCAGGTATCACGGGACTTTATCGTGGCATATCAAGCAATATTTTGACATCAGCTCCAATTTCTGCAGTCTACACATTCACGTATGAATCTGTTAAGAAAAGTTTGCTTCCTCTTGTTCCCAAGGTAAAACATCATTTCAAGTTTGAGAATAGAAATAGTTTAACTGAATCAGGTCTTTCGGGAATCATGCTAAAGCAATGTACTAATTTGATTAAAATTATGACTTTCCTTCCACAGGAATATCAATCTTTGGCTCACTGCATGGCAGGGGGTTGTGCAAGCATTGCTACTTCATTTATTTTTACTCCAAGCGAGCGCATAAAACAGCAGATGCAGATTGGCTCTCACTACCGGAACTGCTGGTAAGCGGTATATCTTTTGGACGTATGTCTTTTCCGGTATATAGTCAACATTGTCATTGTGAAGGAATCAAACAATTTGTCGATAACTGTATATGAAGGTTGTACTAACACTACTAAAGCAATTATTAGCAAGTACATGTTCAAATGATGTAAGTGGTCTGTTAGGAGAGGAATCGACTTAAACACTATGGTGTTTGCATAATGATGTTCATTCATTCTTTATATTTCCTTTTTGTTTCTACATTTTTTTTAAATCTTTACAACATCTGTTTCCCTATGAAGTTTTACTTGATTTGATGCAACTCTTTCAAAAATTTAACATTAAATTTGAACTTGTATGTCAAATTTATCAGATCTTTTGCACCTTTGGATTGATGTTATTCTTGTTTAACTATATTCGTACACAGGAATGCCTTCATACAGGTTGTTCAAAGAGGTGGCGTGCTCTCACTATATAATGGATGGGGAGCAGTACTCTGCAGAAATGTTCCGCATTCTGTCATCAAGGTTATGTTATGTGAAAAACAGCTTTGTCCCACAGGACAGTTAAATGATTTTTCACTGGGAACTGATTAGAGAGATGACAGGCTTTTCATTTATAATATTTTTTGTTCCTCATTCTCTTACGTTATATCTGATCAATTTATTTTAATATTTTAATCATATACAAATTTATTACCCACCATCAGCGTCTTTTGAGCTCATTTATTTATTTTTTTTCTTTTTCAGTTCTACACTTATGAAAGCCTGAAGCAAGTTGTATTGCCAGGAACTAAATCTAATGCTCAAGCTAATGTATCTACGACGGTCAGTGGCATGAGCCTTTGGAAAGCTACCTGCTAACTTCTGATTGTCATACGGTTCTCTCATTTCGTTTTTTTTTTCAGTTAGTTTGTGGAGGATTAGCTGGATCTATGGCCTCGTTATTCACAACTCCATTTGATGTTGTCAAGACAAGACTGCAAACTCAGGTCAGTTTTGCATTTTGCTTTTTATTTAGATTTCATGTACAAGTACCTATCTGATCTGTTGAGATACATCCCTCTGAATGCTTTGTTCTTTCCAGCTTATCATGTCCTTAGTGTTTGTGTGAGGAATTCATTTTTTGCAAAAAGATCTAAGCTAAATTGTGATTACAGATTCCTGGATCAGTGACCCCGTATGGTGGAGTATTCAACACTCTCACAAAAATAGGGAAGCAAGAAGGTGTAAAAGGTCTCTACAGGTAAGAAATCACCAGACACAAGGATTCATTCTTTAATTTAGCATCATATAAAAAGTATGTTAAGAAAGTATTCCTAGTCAAGCCTTAGGTAGGCATCTTTTGAATAATTGTCTGTTGCAAAACTTTCGATAACCAATAAGTTCACTAACAGAAATGGATTAAATAAGCACATCGATTGTGATAGTATTTTGCTTTGACCCATCACGTTTGTAAGATAACGAGTTGTTGCTTCCATTGATTAATGGCCTCACATTGACATTGTCAATTTTTACCATCAGGGGGTTGACTCCAAGACTAGTCATGTATATGATTCAGGGAGCCCTATTCTTTGCTTCCTATGAATCTTTCAAGAGATTGTTATCATTGGATGTCTCGCAACCAACATTGCAGCACAAGACCAAGTCAGATGATCCCGTGATGTTACCACCAACCATTTCAGTCACTGCTTAGTTTTGGTTGTTTGGAGAGAAGTTGTAGCGCAAATTAGAGAACTTTGGACAAAGAAAGAAGCTGGAGGGTTTTAATTTTTATTTATTTTACTGTAAAGGAATTTTTCATCGCGCGTGCGTATTCAGTGAAGCAAGTGACTATGATGTTGCATGGAGATTGCAGTGAAGCAAGTGACTATGCTTTGTGTGAAATTGTGAAGAAAAGTGTTGCATAGTTCTTGTGAGTTGTGACTGTAATATCATCGAGTTGTCTCCATGAATCTAGGAAGTTTTGCTCGCCATGTATTATTTGGTTTGCATACCGGAACTGATAATATTTGAGATTATGTAGGATTTTACATGACCTTTTTTGGAACTCTCTTTAGCCCCCTGTCTCTTATCCCAAGGAGCAGGTTTAAAATAGCTCGATTGAAGTCCGAGGCACGACTGTGGGGGTGTATTGTATTTATATATATAACCAGAAGAAACAAAGAAATAGATGTATAGAAAGAACAAAGGATTCTGCAGCTTGTCAAGCTTCTATCCGTTTATTATGTTTCACTTAATAGTTAATAGTATATCTCCCTCAAACTTAGGCCATATCAAAACTTGGCAAAAGGGTAGGTGCGAAGAGCAAAACTCGATGTATGACAAACATAACTTCTAGCATATCAAAACCCACACACCTACTAAAGGGCTTCTTAACAAAACAAACGCATTGCACTTAGAACATTAGAGCACAGTAGCAGGGGAAACTCAAATATTGCAGGCTTAGTACATTTTTGTGGCTACGAGTAAATAGCACATCACTTGTATGAACACCATCTGCATATCTTTCAATATTTCATTCATAGGCTGGGGGTATATTCCACCAAAGTCTAATCTAAAATTTTTACAACACGAAATAAGGATTTTCTAGCAAACCCCTAATTCTTACTAGAACGAATTCTAATACCTAGAAGGGCAAGCCAGCGCATCGTGCCCGTTGATGATCTAATTTACGAACAACGTCCTTCAAAATGTCTGTGCCTGTTTAAATTACTGCCACCTTTTGGACGGTTTAATTGCAGAATAACTGCTGCTAGCTGTGGCCTTTTTCGAATCTGATGATGCACATAAGCAAGCAGCAAGTAAGCATCTAAACCAATTTTTTTTTTTTTGACAAAAAATGAGAGAAAGAGATGAAAGAAATAGTTTCTCATACTTGGAATTTTAGAGGTGCTTTTGCTCATAGACGGCCGAGAAGATGACGCTTGACCCTGCTTTGGCGGCCTTGGAATTTTAGCTGGCACATCAGGCCTGCATTCAGCCAAGCAAAAAGGCAAGAAAACCTCAGGTTCCCATATTAACCAACTGAAGAATTTAAGTATTGCATGCATGACATGCTTCGCAAACTGAAAATATTAACCTCACAATGCAAGTTATAATTTCTAGCCAAGCACATCACGCAATAGAATGTCTTGGAATAACAAAATATCTTTCGGGAGAAATATTATACAAGATAACATTAAGACTAAAAATGTTCGATAGCAGTTTGCTTTTTTTAATATTTTTTATTTCATTTTTTTTTTTAATTCAAAACCCACTTTTCAATTACGTGTT
>BKCP01004661.1:637176-688507 GCA_008636005.1 Striga asiatica | reverse complement strand
AATTAACTCAGGAGGTGGCTTGGCAGTCTCCGGGAAAAGCGTATACTCGACAATACTGTTAATAGAGCCGTCAGTCTCCGTCCCCATAGAAAGAACTCCATCTGAAATATCACTCAGCCTCTCATCCGAATCACCATCTCCAAGCCCCAAAAGCTCAACATCCTCATCCGGACCATTTTGCCCCGCAACTTCCAACTTCAAACCATTGTCCTCGGGAAGCTTCTCGCCACCCACAGCAGCAAGTCTCGACTGTCGGAAGAAATCCTTGTGGTGCCTAAAATCATCCATCGACTGCTGGGACCCGGCCTCAGAGTGCTTGTCGCTATACTCAGAGCTGTTGTCCAAATCGGAGGGGACTCTTCCGGAAGCATCTTTCGCGGCTGATGGCCTCTGGGTAGGCCGGGCCCCGCCTATGGAATGCCTTCTTGGGGAGGCAGATGATCCATACACTGCTGAGCTCAGAGAAGAGAGTCGTTCGGTGCTTCCGTTAGTTTTGTGGGACCGTAATCGGTCAATCTCTTCATCCTTCTTGGCAACAGTGTCTTTTAGGGAAGCTACCTGCAAGATTAACATGTGTTTGAAGATTTTGCTTGAGTTTCTTGGGTGTAGCTGTGATTTAATCTTTGCTTAAGTACAAAAACTTGTCTTTTTAAACAGAAAAAAAATATTAGAATTTTGGGAAGCTTGAGAACAAGGCATATTATACAGTACATATTTATATTGGATAAACGCTTCCATGAAATATATCTGTATAATTCTCACTTATGAAATCTAAAGACGTAGGGTGCAACCAAAACCAAAGTCATAATTAGCACAAGGCAGTACAAAATTTGAACCAAGCGACTAAAGGGAGAAGACAAGTGTCACAAATAAAGATGATACTTCAAAATTTAAATAGCAAATTTTAGCCAAAAAGGGCAAAAAAGAAGGTATAGAACAATCAACAACAGTACAAGATACAATAATAACCTGTTCCATGAGCTCCCTGACACCCCTACCCTCCTTGTTACTTCGGGCGGCACCCAACTCAACACCAGAAACTCTCTCTGCAAACTTCAAGGTACTTATAGTCTCTGAGAATGACTCTACATCTGGATTGAGCTGTACAAACATGAGAGTCTTTGCTTGGCCACCTGCAACATCAGCCAACCGAAAGCCATGAGAGCTCAAGAATAACATGTTAATCTAAACAAACGGCGAAAAAAGAAATAAAAAATAAAAAATGTCTCCATTGAAAAAAAAAAGAGTGTATTTAATGCTTCAAGATGTACTAATTACCTAAAGAGCTCTGAAGAACTTGAGTCAATTTACTATTTCTGTACGGCACGTGGGCACTTTTCTGAGCCAGCGCAAAAATCACATCACCCAAAGCCGACAGAGATTTGTTTATATGCTGTGCTTCACGCAATCTATCGCCTGTTGCTTCAGATCGGTCGACTCTTTCACTCCCAGCCAGATCAACTAAATGAAGACAGCCGCGTAAAACAGAATTTGTCTCCAAATCCAAGCCGCGGACGTGAACAGTAAGGATACTACCTCATAAGAGATAGAATCAAAGTTCAGTTAGAGGAAACATTGTAAAATAATGAAACTGAAAGAAAATAATATAGAAAACCTGTGGGATCGACTACTTCTTTCATTCAGAGCAGTGGCACCTACAGCCCGATTCATTAATCCAACATTCATCAGCTCTAATACATCAGTTGTTGATTTAACAGGGTGCAAGCTAGCATCAGGCACAGCTAACCCATTTGGTTGGGAAATACTCCAGATCCCAAGTGTGTGCAAGTCAAAGAAAACAATGAGAAGTACCCACTTCCAAATTCCAATCAAAGAAAACACTCACACATACACAAGAGTAGAGGCAGTGATGTTATTATGTTCAAGGTGAGGATAGGAAAGACATGCTGTGATAAACACAATGACAGTGAATTTAAAAGGATATCTCTTCTGAGAACTGCCATTGCAGAGTAAGTCTCGCACTTGTTCGTTATATATTTCAACCATTTGGACACAAATCTCATACTCAATGGAGCTATGTCTTGTCTGGGAGATGTTGAAGAGGTCGTTCAGTGCTCTATAGTTGACTCCCCAGTCAACGACTGATGACACATCCGGTCCAGTCTGGAAACATTTGTGAATAGCACTAGCATTATAACAAGGTCAAGATAATTCTTCAACTAATTCTAAACTATAATCTTACCATTGTGTAAGTTTTCCCTGAACCAGTTTGACCATAAGCAAATATGCAGACATTATACCCGTCAAGGACGGACCTGATTAATGGTTGAGTGTCTCGGAAAACATCCTCTGGAGACAAAAAGGATTTCAGGCAACAAACATAACAGTAGAATAAAAGACTATACTAGCGTATTTATATGTAGAGGAGAGAGAGGGAGAGAGTACAATAAGTGACTAGACATCAAACATGAAATTTGTTATTACGTTCCAGTCAGAATAGAAACCTTGGGTGGCTGAAGGACTAAAGACCTTGTTGAATTTGAAAAGACGGTGACTATCTTTTCCTGGTTTTGAGGGGTTCATAACAACCAATTCTCCATTCTCACCGATATACTGCATGGTTGTTTGTTTTCCATTTTGTCCTGATAGGAATGGCCTTATACGACAATAAACTCTTATGTTTCCTGGAAAAATAAAGCAATACAGATGAGAAAATATACAACAACAACATACCCAGTATATTCCCAACTGGTTGGGGTTTGGGGGGTCAGTTGTACCCAGACCTTACCCTTGTAATTATACAAGGAGGCTGTTTCCGTAGCGACCCAAGGTGCATTGCGCCGTTTGAGAAAATATATTTGCTGATAAATATTAACCACATGCAAGTCACTGACCTTTCAAATCTTGGACCTCATTATATAATTTCCGGTTTTCTTCAAGCACGCTATGATAATTTTGTGCAGCGTCGATCAAGCCTTTGATATTCAGACCTGACCGGTGTCAACAAAACAAAGCTGAGTGACATAGAATCAACTGATCTCAGAAGTTGAAAAGGCTAAAGAGTTTCAATATCTAACCAAAACGATAAAACTCTTCAGCATAGAAATCCTTGATCTTTGAGACCTCTTGCTTTATGGACTGAGATGCTGATCTTAGTTCCTGGTAAAATTCATAAAAGAAAGCATCAGTAATATGGCCTAAGTTTGATGTAAATCATTACAGTTTTAAGTACGCACCCGTATGGATCCAGATTGAGAATCAATGAAGTGCCTGTAACCCTGTTCTTTTCTTTTCCATCGCAAAAATTTGGATTCTGAAAATTCCTCGAGCTCTTTAACCTTCTTATTTGAATTAGCCAGAAGGCACTCAAGTTCCAGTATTTTCTTTTGTAGTTTTTCTTTTGTATCCTCAGCCTTAGCTTCCAACTGAAGAAGATCCTTCTCAAACGACTTTTTGGCTAACGCGAGCTCTTCATTAAGCGACAAAATTTGACTCACACAGCTGTCCTTTTCTTTCCTCATTTTAATTAAATTCTGCTGCTCAAGCTTCTTCTCCTCCTCAATTTTAGTCTTCTCAGCCTGGCCAGTTGTAAAACATAAAGAATACAAGAACAATCTTCAAACTAAACATATATCAGCGTATCCTCTTGTTTTAATAACCAGCAATGATATCAATAAAAATCAGTAGTGCTTATGTTGACAAATAGCCTACGATATAAATACTCTTATGAGACATATGATAAGAGGAAACAAAGGCTTCATGATTGAAATTCGACTAAAATAGGACGACAAAGATCCTGTGTGATTATTAGGTCCATACAAGACATTATGCCACATTAAACAGACTACGCTAAAATGAAATTTCACCGAGTTCGAAAAGTAAATTAACATAACAGGGGGAAGCATTCCAAAGTTATTTGCAATTATGCAGTTTCACCTAAAATCTAGCAATTGAATAAAAAGACAGAAATAGATGATATTTAATGAGGGGAAACAACAAGTGGACCAACTTCCTATTATATGAGTATCTTCTGAATTCGACTCCCACCGTTGTTACTTCATAATATCAAAACACCACAATGCATAATTGATTAAAGATTTATTCCCTTCATTAAGGAATTTACCTTCATCTGTTGAAGCTGGTTCATGACAACCTGCAAGAAACGACAAATTAAAACTTAACAACCCAATAAAAAGGGAAAAATGAAAATTTCACATCTGAAGTCTACACAACCACCATTATACCTCATTTTCTTCACTAGTTCCAGTTGCAAGAGTTTCTAATGCTCTGATCTTTGTATGATACCTGTCTTCACGCGACTTGTACAGGTTGCTTTGCTGTACATTACCATGATGGAGAATTAAAAATCTTAGCCTACGTTGGAGGAAAATAAGCTTATAATTAACAGCTGATGATATATTACCTTCTTCATATTGTCTGCATGTTTTGAAACCCGCTGCTCAATTTCTTGCACGACCAATTTCAGCACAGATGCGACACGCTAAGTGAAAAAAGAAAAAGTATCACAGCACAGCAATCAAAAATGTTGTTCAGAATAATTGAGCAACGATGTGAAGATATACTGTATCATTTCCTAAACTCCATAATGATGGTATTTTGTAAGTATGTTTTCATTGTCATGTACCAGAGTTATGTCCCCATTTCTCTCAATACTTTCATTCAGAACTTTATTGACCACGCCAAAAAGTGAATGTGTAGAGGCATTCTGCATAAGAAGGCACAATTTAAAGCATACAAACACGTCAAGCATAAGAAAATAACTATGAATTCGTGTTTTAGTAATGTATTTACTTGTCTGGGGGTGATTGAATATATACCTCCAAATTACCCAGTTTCATTAGCTCAGTAATCTTAGAAGCAGGGACATCTCCACAATGACCACGCTTTGGCTGGAGGACATCAGAGTTATTATTCCCTACATGATCAATAGGTGCTAAATTCAGATAATCGGGATGTAAGATATAGAAGCCAAATTACTGACATCCATCAAATGAGAGCAGCATATGAACTAGCCATGATCCTCACCAAGTTCAAGTGAGGAATTTTCATAGAGAACCATAAATAAAAGAACTGAAGAGAAGTTTTCGCAACCTGCACCAGCATTTTATGATACAAGATTGGCATATAGTTAAGCATATGTAGAGATGATGTTTCATGTGAAGTCATTAGTTTTGGGAAAGTAAACTGAAACCTAGAGATGTCGCATACCAGAACTTTATAACCATTAAGTAGTTAATGCAGGAGGAAAGAAGTATTTTATGCAAATTTTAGCAGACTTGAAGCTTTACACTTCCATGTTCCATCACAAAATCAGCCTGTCCATTTTTCTTGAGGTCATGTAGCAGGTAGGCAAGTGGAACATATAATATAATAGTTTTCTTTATTTTCAGTGCCTCGGAGAGAGAGGGGGGGTAGGGGCGGAGAACATTTTAAAAGTTCGATAGAAAGGAGACATAATAGATGGGTTTTACCTCCAGCAAGACAATTAAAAGCTTCTATCCTGCCAGAAACGCTGCCGTTGCGAACTTCACTTAAACCACCCAACTCCCCATTTTCGCTCACATGAGTATCTGACTGTGGATCCATTACAAATTTGACAAGTGCCTGTAAAGTTCAACAATCCATACAGAACTGAAATTTCATTATTCAAATAAAGCTCATTTATAAAAATAATTATGAGATGAAAATAAATTTGAAAGGTAATAATAAATAATTAGTCCAACCAAAGCAGGGAGCAATGCACAAGGTAGCCTATAATCTCTAGGAGGAACACAAAAAACTAAGATCTGAAGAGGGATAAGCCGAATAATTTAGAGAACAGATTAAAATAATTAGCAAACACAACCACACACCACAATGATTTCAAACTACAAAAGCCAAAGATAAGCCAGCCAGATTCGTATCATTTGAATGCCCAACTTTGTTAAGATAAGATAAAATACACTGCATAGCTTTCCAGTTCTCCAGTTATTTTTATGGGTTACATACTCAGCGCTTTGTGGAGGAATCATTCCATAGAGGCAGGCAACTATAGGAGCCACTAAATGTCATAATAAAATCTGTAATGCATGCAAGCAGATCTAGATACACTTTAAACAAAACTGCACAGCATTTCAAGAATTAGATGACGACCTGCAAAGCAATTGGAAAGGTGATAAGAAATATAAACCCTCAGCTGCAAGTTAAATGAGAATCAAGTACAATAGTGCAATCCATCCAAAATATAAAATTTTGCTACGGCCAGACGAATTTGATTTTCAATAAAAGTCAAGAAAAAAGAGTTGTTCCTCGCATTTCAATTCCAAACCCCACAAATCCTACATTGGTCAAAAAACGCGGATTTAAAATAGTTTATACCAAAAGGGGAATATACAACACGCAAGGATAAAAAAACAACCTTTATTTCTCCTAACTGATTCAAAACCCTAAAAAATCCGCATAATCAATGTAAGAACCTGTGTATATCCACAATGCAGATAGATATCGGATCAAACAAATCGCCAAGCTCCACTTTTGCTGCAGATAAAATTTCAAAACTCCTTTTCTATTTTGCTCTTCAACCTCCCTAATTTCCCCAACTATTTTCTCCGGGATTTTCCAAGGAAAAGGAAGAGAAAAAAAAAAAGAAAACAGATATAGAAAAACAGCTCTGGGCTAATGGAGTTGCCTTTGTACGGAATCAAAGGAGAAAAATGTGGTTGTGAAGATGGTGATTGACATTGAAAGCTGATGAGAAAAACTTAAAAAATTATATGTTTTACCAAATATATTTTCTTGCTTACAACCTTTTTATGTGCAGTTCATAGGCAAAAAAACAGTTGGACTTGGCAATAGTTAGGAAAATAATGTTGGAAATGCTATTATAACATTATTGATTATTCAAAGAATTATGTTGATGATGTATGACCATAAGAGCCCTATTTTTCCAAATGCATTTACATCATAATGAAAGCGTGGCTGAAGAGTTCAATTGTAATGATTTATTAGAATTTAATTAAGCGTGACAATGACTAAGATTGATTATATTTTGTCAAAGTTTCAAAATTGATTTGACATGCAAATGACATGCAAGATTATAAATGAAAATGTTATAAAAATGACAATTATATTTAGCGAATATCAATTTTATATTGCTGAAGTTTAATTCAACATATTGTGATTTATGACATCAACTTGGGGTGGTGTCTTGTTCCTCAAGTCTGCCCGGAGAGTTGACCAGCTGCCATTGCTGCTTGTCCGTACGACCTGCAGCGCCTGCAATGCCTCAGGTTGTCAGGTGTCAAGGGTGCAGACGATCCAATCTTATTGTGACGCGTGGTCTAATTTTCATATAGTGCGGTTGTCCAGATAGATACAATTTTGTCCCTTTGAGAGGCCAAGTCCACGTCACCAGGTCGAACTTCTGTCCTAGTAGAACATGGTCCTCTTCGACTCCTCTATCATTAGGTAGAGCGTGGTCGATTTGACCTCTCGATCTTTCAAGGTCTAGTCGTGTATGGGCTTATCTAATAACTGCACCCCTTCTTAGTGTGCCACTGTTGGTTCAATTATTATTTCTTGGTCAACGTGAGTCAAACTGCTTTATTAACCTGACCAGGTTGCTCGGTTCCTTTGAGGGGTTCGAGACAGTATTATATCCTATATCAAACTGCTTCTGCATTTAAGAGAACATTCATTGTTTACTTCACAGGCACAATTCTCTAACTCATCCAAAATTTCATTATCAATATAATTTAATAATATCAATTAATCATCCTGCATATCACATCAATTTTAATTCATTATTCATCTATTCATATAATTTTAACAATTTATCACTTTCAATCATAACTCTCTTACTTTTACATCAAACTAACTTTGACATTATATTTTAAATAATATTTTAATACAAGCTCAAATATTACTCAAACTTTGTTCCATCATTTTTTTCTAAATTAATTTTAATTAACCAACAAATCAATCAAAAACAAAATAACTTATATTCAATCAGCCATAAACAGTTGTATAGTTGTTTGAGTCGGTTTAATGCCTGTTTTTCGGATGGTAAATGTATATATTTATTTTTTTAAATAAAAAAAGTCACCCTTTGACCATGTATGTATATATTTGGTTGGTTTTTTTTATTTATTTATTTATTTTTTTTTACTTTTTTATCTCTAAGAAAAAAGAAAACAATGTACTATAGAGAAACAAAAAACAAAAACCGAATACAACGAACAAGCTCCAACCCCCCCAAAAGCCAACCCTCGCAAAGCAATCGAGTCCCAGCTTACATATGGAGAAGGAAGAAATGATGAATGTCAGCTCAGAGGCGGTCGCCGATCAGCGCTCGACATTCCCTGTGGACGGTGTTGAGAGCCGGAAAGATGCAGACGCCGCAAACGGCGATGATTCGGGTCAATCGGAGCCGTCCGTTCGCCGGAAGGACATGCTGAAAGCTCTGGAAGCGGTGGAGAGAGATTCTATTGCGATCGCAGAGAGCTACTCTTCTCTATTTGCTTCTCTCCGCTCATCACTTTCCGAGGTCTCTACTTTCTGAAATTCTTTATACTTTGTGTTTTTTACATTTACAGCGTCAATCCAAGTGATATTCACATTGGTTATTTTGAGAACTTTTGGCTGATGACTCGCTCAGAGTGAAATAGTGCTTTCAGTACTTTTTATGTGCAATAAAATGTTGCTGTTTTGATGAATATATCTTTCTATTATGTTAACCTGATTTCAGATTATTGGGATCCTTGTTTAGATATTATATTTAGTATTCCTTAATTTATAGGCCACCAGCTCTACAGTTGATCACATGAACTGCTTCAGTGATGCAGCTGGTCGCCTTCAAGAGTGTGGTAAGTTAAACTTCTTTTTTCTCGGTGTAATTCTGTACTAAATCAAAAAAGGTTTAGCTTGGGGATCCTAAACTCCTTGTTAAAAGGAACCTGTATCAGATTATTTTAGTTATGCATAATTTTCAATTTTTTTTTTTCCACCGGCCTTTGTTCTGGCAGGAATTGATTATATTAAGCTCCTTTGATTATAGTTAAAAATCTAAGCCATGACTGTCTTACTTTCGAATGTGAGGGATTCAAATTCTGTCGCTGTTCTTCTTTCCCTTACATGCATAGTTGATATAATGTTTATGGAGAATTGGGCATCAGTATTACTTGTTATGTTGCAGTGCTTGATGCATCAACAAAGGGGAACAGATACATAAACTCTTGTCTGAGGTTTGTATATTTGTCTTTTCTGATGTTTGGAAATTAGTACTCTTTTCATTAAATTCTATGCAGGTAACCGATTACTTGTATCTTAATTATTTAAATTAAGTCTGATCCAAAATCTTGCAAATATATGCTCTGGACACAGTTTGGATGAGACGAGCGTTGGTTATATGCAAAAAATTTATATATGAATATTTTTCTTAACACTGTTTTCATTTTTCCATTCAATTAATTACCAACATGCACTCGGAAAAAAAGCCAGCTGGCAAGTAGGCACTTCTTGTTGACTTCAGTAGATAAGTTAGAAGTTAAAATTTTGAAAAATGAGTCCCCGCCTTATTCTGTCACTATGGTGGCAATGACAAAGTAGTACGTTCCACTTTTGCTGGTGTTGTTAAACTATTTATAGTGTGATTGATATGGCAAGGATATAAGTTACTGATAGCTGGAAATTTAACAAAAAATGTGCTGCTGAAAGGAAATGTTTTGATTCATGGTCATTATTGTGAACAAAACTACATTATACCTACTGCAAAGCCAGCTGAGTTGCACACTTGCATGTTTCATTTCTGGAGAAAAGTAAAATCCACATATATATTTTGTGTTAGGTACTGTGTAACTTAGTGCACCGCCAGTTTTGAGTGATGTAGTTATGGTATTTCCTGAGCTGCTGGTAGAACATATTCTTTGATACTTTAATATCATGTTCTGAGCTTAGGGTCCACATATCTCCTTAGTCGCGATATTGTTCATATATCTTCAACTTTCTTCGTACATGTCATTGTTTGTTTTTCTGGGAATTTCTTGTTGCAGACTAAATGAAGAAATGAAAGGAATAGACGCACTTGCCACACAGTTGTATCCTTTCTTTATTCTATCTTTTTGCTGCCTTTGTGCCTGAACTTCTCTATGTAGGAATGTTTCTAGGCATAGTTCTATCTTTCTCCCCCAACTACTGTAAAAGAAGGTATCACTCTTATCTTATATTGAAGGGGGTCCAACCTTATAATTTGCGTGTTACCTTAATGAAGTAAATAGAAAAATACTCAGGAGGCACGTCGATTCACTTGACTCTGTTGTAAATAGACTTGTACGGCAACCTTGATGTCGTCATAAGTTGAGGCAATGGCTTCTTGTTGCAACAATTGGCGATGGTATAATTCATTTGCAGTGACTGATACAGAAATCCATTGCATAGTTTGTTTAACAGTATCCGTCTGTTTCAATAGCTCATAAGCATTTACCAAACAATGTGTCCATACTTTGCGGAGGAGATTTAACTTTGCTGCTTTTAACCTAATTCTTGTGTTTGACTCAATCAAATTATCTTTTAGATTTATTTTCCGGAATGTTTTGTCTACTAAGGAAAATGCAGTTATTTAAGTTGCGCCTCTGATATGCTTGTTTTTAACAAAATCAGGGTCAGGAGTGGTAATTGTTGAATGGACTCTTGTAATGCACCCAAAATGAGTGCTAGTAAATTTGAAAGATCACTGCTGGACAATGCTCAAAGGTGAACGTCAAGTCAAGATGCGGGTAAGGCCATGGTGTTTGACATTCGAAGGCTTGATATTAACCAAAAAGAAATAAAAAGAGAAAAACAAAACATCACTAGAAAACGAACATCAAACCATCACTAGAAAACGAAATTCAAACCATCGCATACTAATACCAGAAATATTAACCGTCACTAGAAAACGAAATTCAAACCACTCACATACTAATACCAGAAATACTAACCATAACTAGAAAACGAAATTCAAACAATCACATACTAATACCAGAAATATTAACCATAACTAGAAAACGAAATTCAAACCAGTCACATACTAATACCAGAAATATTATCGATGATCTTGGCCACCACATCCTTAGACTCTTTGAGCAATTTGACACTATTATTGAGCCTCTTGCGTTTTTCGGCCACTGCAGGTGACTCCTCCAGCATTCTCTCCAGCCCCTTCCCTTCCGGACCAATTACTTCATTAATAATCTCCGCCTCCATTTCCTTGTTCACCAGATTCTGTATACTAAACAGCAAATGCAAGGCCATGCAGTCAACCAGCCTTCTCAAAACAATCTTCCAGTAGGCCGTCAGTCTCATTTTGAGGTCAAACGCCTCCTGCACGACCTCTGCCCGACCCCTCAAATGCAAAACATCGACATTCCCATATCCAGCAATGGTCATCTCCGTCGGCTTCGAGTTGTCGGTCAGAATCTCCACAAACGTGTTGTTGTGGGCCATGAGCTTGCTCCACAAATCCACATACTCGGGATTGCAAGTGTAGTCCGTCATCTTCTCCATCTCAACCACATCCACTACCCAATCCTCCGATTGCTTCTTCTTCATGGCCAACAAGTTCTGAGCAGCCCGCTTCGTGGATGACATCAGCTGCGGGTAGTTGTCCGAGTGCTTCGTCAGAACCGAGACGACCACGTTCTCGATGTAGGCCCACGTTTTGTCAACAAACTCAAACGGCGTGAATGACACATTTTTCACTTTTCTCTGCAGCAGTGTGAGAAAAGCTGTCCTTGGAAGAAAGTTCGGGAGCCCGATGGCTTTCGTCTCCTCCAACACACTAATCTCATCGAGCAAAAACTTGTCCTTCGTTTCATTTTGGGAGCACTTGGCCTGGATTTCTTCAGAGTAGGCGTTGAGCATCTCAGCCAGGCGGGCCGTGCAGTGCATCTCCATCTCATCTGGGTACTCTTCAAACTCTCCCCTCAGCAGAATCTTTTTGAGGGACTCTTTAGCATTGCCTAGAATCTGGACGAAGGCCGTCATGGCCTCGACAATCGAGTTCATGCTCCGCGGCAGTTTACTCAACTCGTCCATGTTGGACGACAGCCTGTCGTTGACTTTCCTTACAATGTCAGGCAGGCACTTGACGATGAGGCTTGCCTGGATCTGTACAAGCCTTTGTGCCAGGACAGGAATCCCGACCATCGATCGGCTTATCCCAGACAAGAGGTGGTGCGTCTCGAATAGCTCGGCTTCCTTCTCCCGGGCCTTCTCATACGTCTCGTCCCCGACTCGGTTGCGCACGCAGACGTATCCAAGGCCGATGCTGACGTCATCCGAGGTCACCTTCTCGAGCAGCCCTTCAGGGGCCTTGTCGGCCTTGGTCACGACGGCTAACGTCCTCTGTCCCGTACGGTCGACCTGCTGGGACATGCGGATGGACTCGCACGTCGTGAAGTCCACGCTGGCGGAGAGGACGTTTAAGATGATGCTCTCGTCTGGCGTGATGAACTCCTTGATGATCTTGGAGATCTGCTCGTAGATGTCGTCCGGCTGGCCGTGGACGGGCACGCGAGTGATCCCGGGCAGGTCGACCATGGTGAGGTCGGGCACGCCGTGCTTTTTCACGACGAGGGTGACGGGTTCGTTGGAGATCCCCTTGCCGGTGCCGGCGACTTGGTCGGTGGCGATGACGATGTCGTCCGAGACACGAGCTTCATCGGTGGGGACTACGCGGTTGGCGTATTCTAGGAAGAGCTCGGGTTCGGGGCTGGGGTGGTGCTGGAGACGCATGATTAGGGGGACGCGGGTGCATATGCCCTGGCCGCGGGGGAGGCTGATGCCGGCGAGGGACTCGAGAACGCTCGATTTGCCGGAGGACTGGTCGCCAACGACCACGATGGTCGGGAGCTGGATGCCTTCCTGCATGATTTTGAGGTGGCGGAGACGGTCGACTGCGTCGAGCAATGGGCGGATTCGGTCGTTGTAGGACGAGACGATTGGAGCGTTGATGGCTCCGTGTTCTGGGCGATATTCGACTATGGTGGTGGTGTTGGAGGAGTTTGTCTTGCTTCCAAGAACGCTCCTTTTGTTCCTGCCAACCATGTTTTGCTTGTTTAGTGAGAGTGAGTGAGAGTGACTGAGTGACTGCTTTTTTTTTTCTTGGTAATGATTAATTGATGAGAGCTCTGTCTAAGGGGATTGTGGTATTTATAAGGTGTGGGTAAAGGGAGAAGTTAATTTTGATTGTGATTCATATTCCTCTTTTTTGATTTTCCAGATTCCCATTCTGTTTCTGCCCTCTTCCTGTGCATATTAAATGTGTAACGTTTTCTCAACGTCTGAAAGGGAGTTGAAGCAACTAACGATTGAAGCTTTTCACTTCTTAGCCACTCAGGACATAAAAAGTTGGCCAGGTTAAACGAATGATGAGTTAATGAGGATGAGTATTATTCAGGAGAATCCGAGGGCTAAGGGTTTATTACATAAGTACTTACATTTTTTATTTACTATTTAGTAAATTAGATATGAATGGCTGGCTATAGTTTCATGATTTCATCATTGATATATTGTGTTTCATTAATGAGTTGTATTCTCAACTGAGTACATCTGCAACATTGATTCATATACAGTCCATATTTATACCATCATTCTTCAGACTCATGGAAAGCACGTTCAACTGGCTGTACTTGTGGTTAATATAATAGTTCCAAATGTATTCCTTTAGTATTTTTTTTTTTTTTTTTTTTTTTTTTTTTGTCGAACGATAGATAATATTCACTCACAAAACTGAGAAAAACGTCTTACAATCGGTGATCCACTGATCACAAAAAGGCAAAGAAGTAAGAGAACCTTACACCTAAGCATTAACAATGCCATTCATGGCTACAACGAGATGAAACAGCCTCAAGGGCTAAAGAAGAAGCTACACAGGAAAAGTCCAAAGAAGAAAACTGAAATGAACATGATACAAATAAGTATGCTAAAATGAGAATATTATCAGCAATGTTTTTCTTCACACCAGCAAAGCAATGAGTGGTCTTCAGGTGCAATGCAGAAGCTTCATCATCAAGGCTCACCTGAAGCTCCTTCCAGTTCTTCAGAAAAGCAATCCACAAAGCATGATGAACACCATGAAGAGTTGCTTCTGATTCTTCAAAGCAGTTAGGAAGAAAAGCCTGCCATTTCATGCATATGCTTCCCTGTTCCTTTGCAACAGCTACTCCACCAATACCACTCCCCATACCTGGAATCAGACAAGCACTGACAAATAAGCTAATTTGCCCTACTTGTTTTAGGTTTGTTCTTGCCAAATCAGTTACCCCTGGTCTAGAAATTTTAGCTCTCCCAAATTCACACCATTCTTCAAGTGCTTTCCTTACAACTTCCCTGTCTGTAGTAGTTTTTTTTTTCAAAAATCCATAGGTTCTGGGTCCTCCATAACCACCATAAAATGTACACAGTTAGCTCCATCCTTAGCTCCATCCTGTCTTCCTTTAGTACACAGCTAGTTTTTTTTTCAAAATGTACACAGCTACTCCATCCTGTATTCCTTTAGTAAAATGCAGCTTTTGTCTTTCTCCTGTAAACGGAAAATGTAAATATCACCTGTTAGTGGCTGTTACACCTACTCAATGTACTCATAACCACTTCAATAGTACACTGAACCTCTTTGACTAAGTCTACTCATAACCATACACTAAGCCAAACAATTTTTTGTCTCTTTCACAGTATGTTAGAGGGGCCAAAAAGAAGTAAAACATCCTCTATGGCCCTCATACAGAACAGTAGTACTGCTATTTGAGACCCATCCCAAGGCTCAAGTAGAAAAGAAGTAAAAGACACAATCACTACCAACTCTAGAAGGGTAGCACACCATCCACAATAAGAGTAGAAGATGTGAGCCTCAATTCAAAGTATTAACTTGGGAGATGGGAGCCATTTATTCTACATCTCCCCACCCAAAAANNNNAAAAAAAAAAAAAGTTTGAAAGAGGGAGGAAAAGAAAAGTTCGGCATTTTCTACCTAACCATTTGGTCCGTGACATCCACTCGTGATACATCCTGGTCGATTGATCACCACCATTGTGATTGGTGACGAATGGAGCCCATCAGCCTCCCAGCCGTTTCACCTCATATTCTCGAGGGTAACAAACCTTTACCGGAAATTGATCTTCAGAAAAACTCCGGCAAACACATGGCACCACCATCGCCACCGGTTTTCCACGATGCCCCTATTTTCTCATCCTACAACCACCCCTTCTCGACATGGTCGATCGACTCGGCAATCGTGGTGATTGGAGATCAATCAGCCGGCAAATCAAGTGTCCTTAAGTCCCTCGCTGGCATAAGCCTCCCCCGTGGCGACAGCTTCTTCAAGAAGGTGACATCGAACAAAGTCAGCATCGGCCTTGGCTACATCTGCGTGCGCAACAGGTTTGGGGATGAGGAGGCCCTGGAGAAGGAGGCCCAGCTGTTTGAGACACACCACCTCCTGTCTGAGATAAGCCGGTCGATGGTCGGGATCCCTGTTCTGGTCAAAGGCTTGTCCAGATCCAGGCGAGACTCATTCCGGACACCATTACCTCGATTGTTGAGGCCAGATCCAAGCGAGACTCATTCCGGACACCATTACCTCAACGGTGTACTCTAGGAAAAAATTAATCTATGCAAAATTAGTTCAGATTTTATGTAGGCATAATTAATTATGCGATTAATTGTGTGTAAGTCTAAGTCAAACATTTTAAAATTATGCAAAATTATTTTATGCATATTGTAATTTAATACAATACTCATTTGGTAATTTACATAAAATTAATTATGCGTAATTAATAATGCAAAATATGAATTAATTTATGTAATTAATAATGCAGTAGTCATTTGGTAATTTACATAAAATTAGTTTACGCATTTGGTATTTAAAACAATACTCATTTTGTAATTTACACAAAATTAATTCTAGAATCAATGCGTAATTTAATTACTCTAATATTGCATTATATAATGGGGTAAGTCTACAATCCCGTCGCGGAACAAATTCATTGGGATTTTTAACCGTTATATGCACATGTTACACTAATCTACATGATCATTTAACGGTTAAAAATCCCAACGAAATGGTCCCGTAACGGACGATAGCATTTTCCTATATTATAATGACCTACATACATTATTATTTATATACATCACTTAATTAATAACTATTATAATTATATGATTGATGTGTAGTTATTTCATATACCTCATAAAATTAATTCATATTTTAATTAGAGATGTGAGACCTAAAATAATTATCTCAATCATTAAGGATTCTTTTTGATTTAATTTTGTTGAGTATGGAGGATACACTTCGATTGATATCTACTTTATGAGGATATGACCATTTCTCTTAATGAGTAACTAGTTGTTGCCCGTGCGATGCACGGGATGATAAATTTTTCCAAAACTTTTTTAATATTGAATATTAAATTTCAAAGACTTGGTATATATGTAATATATGTAACAAATGCAAACGGGTCATACAAATTAAGAAATTCATAAATTATTGAATACTTTCTTGTAGACATTGTTTTTGGTTTGATTTGGTGGCGAGTCATCATTAGGGATGTAAACTGGTCGGGTTAGGTCGGGTTTTGGCAAACTTGAACCCAACCCACATATAATTCACCCTATCCGAACCCGACCCGTTACCGATTACTGGTTAGTGAACTTTGGGTTCGGGTTCGGGTTTTACCCAACGGGTAAATGGATCTTCGTTGGGTAAACAGGTAACCCGAATTTTCAAAGTTGGGCTTTACTCGGTCCCGACCCGACCCATTTTATGTGTAAAAAAATAAATAAAAATAATTTCACAATTATATATAATGTAACTAACAATTTATTAACTTAGTTGACAATAAAATGATTATAGAAAAATTCTACATTAGTTTTGGAATAAACATTGAGATATAATTTCCTAATTTTTATAGTCTAATTAATAATATATCATCTAAAAATTAAGTATTAATTTTTTTGTCGTACAACTAAAAGAAGAATTCATAAAAGTATCAGAAAAAGAGAATATTTAATATGTACCAAATAATTTAAAATTAGCAAATCAGACATATTAAACACGTGAAGATCAAAAGTCATTCAAATTTTGAATTTAAATCAGATTACTAAAAGAATTAAGTCAAATGCTTTGACTCATTTCTTTAATCAACTTTGCATAAATTTGCATAAAACGCGTGAACAAACTATTTTAATTGGTTGGGCAGATTTTATACTGCAACGCGTGAACAAATTTGCAAGAAAAATGATTTTAAAAAAAATATTCTATTATAACATAAAAATATTGATCCGGAATTCTAGTTGGATTTCCAAACTAATGTGTGGTGCATAAATGATTTTAAATCTTCAAATTCAATTATTTAGAATTATTTTCATAAATAATTGACACATTTTTTGCATAAGAATCTCCAAATTTATTACCCAAAAAGATATGATTTAAATTTTGGTAAAAAAATAAAATATGATACGAAAAAACTGGAATTCAAATTTGCCATAAGAATCTCTAAACTTGTTACAAAAAAAAATAGGATTTAGAATTTGTTACTAAGATTCACGTGTGTTTTTTTTTTTAACTTTCTATTAATAGTAAGTCAAACATTATATTTATTTGGTCAAACTTTCTATTAATGTATTTTTCCAACAACCTCTTTATTTATATATAGATATAGATGTAAGGAATTTGCACCCCATACTACCAAATATATTTTATATTACACATTTACACTTAACTAATATTTACTTGTAAAAATACAAAATCACCCCAATATATTTACACATATACCAGACTTTATATTAATTATGATTTAAATATGGAAAGTGAATCAGTTATGAATTAATTAGGATAATTAATCCCTAATATCTCATAATCACTCCCCACGGCGATTAAAACCCAAAAATTCCTAATATACTCCGAGCAATTACACTCTGCCTGTCGAATCTCATTCTTCTCCGCAATTGCCACCTCAACACGGCCGGCGCAAACCACCACCGCCAACGACGACCCCATCATCACCTCTGTCGTCATTCCCCTGCAACAAGGCCGCGGTTGGAAAAACCTGTTGGAAAATTTTGGCTCCCTTTCGGCTCATGAGTGGCAGGTCGTCTGTTGGGATTGATGGAAGTCCCCGCCTTCGACACTTTCAATCAGGGTTGGGATTGATCGAGGCTTTGTAATTCCGCTCCGTTTGCCCTAAATCTCAATTTCATCACCGGTTTCAAATAAATCAAAATCCAGAAATCAATAAACCCTTATTATTCTCACTGTTCATGTTGGATCAACCTCTACACATGTAATCGGCGGTAGCAACGAGTATCTGCGACTGTTGGAGATTTTCCGTGAGTGGTTCTTTATCCTTTTGTTTTCATCTTCTTGATTGAAAACTAGCTTGCTTAAATAATTCAGAGTTTTTCAAATTCAGTGTAATTAATTGAGATGCTATTGAACTGGTGTTTAATCTGGATTGTTGTCTCTAGTGTGAAAATAGAAGGAAGCGATTTTTTATTTTTATTTTTTTTGGTTTGATGGTGGCGGTGGCTTTGTGATTAATAAGACTGCAATTTTCATTTGGGTTTGTGCAGCTATCGAATGCGCGTCGATTGTGCGCAGATGGATTTGGTGCTCGGGGAAAAATTGTCCAAGGTTCAGAAGCAGCAAACGAAATGCCAGCCGACACTTGCTGGTACTGTACAGTATATGTATATGTACATCTTAGGGATATGTACAATTATTGTACATCTTAGTTTATGTTTGGTATATTAATTATGTACAATTAGTTTGTGAATGGATTTTCGTTTTTTCCATTTTTAATGTTTTTATTCATAGTTTATGTTGGGTATATTAGAAGATTTTTTTATTAGAAAACGAATTTGACAAAGTATAAACTGATTTTTTTGTTTTGTATATGTATGGTTTATATTCAGTATACTTTTTGTATATGATAAAGGAATTTATCGCGAGACATAATTTTTATGTATAAAATCAATTTATATTTAACATAAACTGAATGTTTTTTGTTGGTGTTGTGTATATGTATGGTTTTATATTAAGTAGTCTATTATAATATGTTTTTAAATTATATATATACTTTTATTTATAAAAGAAAAAAAGAAGAAAAAAAGAGGAAGATATAATTTTTTGATGGAAGACATTTTTTTTCATTGCGACATACACTGAATATATACTAACATAAACGCAATATCTGTTATAACATTTGTTTTTTGTATACTAACATAAACGCAATGTTATAACATTTGTTTTTTGTATATCTTTTGTATATATTCTGTATATAATGACAACATAGATTTATTTTCTTTTATGTCGATTGTATACAATGAGTATATTTTCTGTATATGTTCCCGACAAATATACTGGTTTTTAGAATATGTTAAGGTCGACAGTATATTTTTAGTATATGTACATGAGTACGATTTCAAACTTGTTTTATATACTGTTAATATACATAACTTTATCTGATTGTCGTCTACAATTTGTTGTTTTTTTGTTGTTTTGGTATAATAGAAGATTATTGCAACATATATTGAATATATACTAACTATAAACGCATTATAATTTAATGTATACATATAATGAATATAACGTTTAATATACGCTTAATATACACTATTACATGATGCGATATTAAAAATATACTAAAAATGTTGAGTGTAAATGTTGCAATATTTACTGAATATATACTAAAAATAAACGCAATATATACTACTGTGAATAACCATGCATGTTTTCATTTCTCTCTCTTAAAAACGTGATACATAAATCGGTTAATAAAAGAATAAAAAACTTAAGTTGCGTAAATCATTTATTGTGTCTAATGTGTTTAATGTATCCAATTAATGGAGTCAATGATTTTCTTGTCAGCCGCAAATCAAGTGCCAAAATAATAATTGATTATTATATTTTAGGAAAATACTAAGGTCCCTTTATGCTAATTCAAAGGAATCATTCCGTCAAATTTAAGACCAATCACTAATTAACACATCAATTTTTTTATATTACACTTGATGCATGCGATTAATGCCACTGAAGGAATAAAAACCGGCCATAGCAAGTTGTACCGGTGGATCTCATCAACTTTATTTCTTAAAACTGTCTCAAATATTTAAAATATAGCTATTTTAATAATTAATCGACAATGTTATTTATTATGTTAAACATACCAATGAAAAACTAGTGTATATCCTGTGCAGTGCATGGAAGAGCTCATATTTTAAACTTTTTTTTAGACTTTATTTTAAATATAATTTTTTATATTTTTCTCATCTCATCTATTATGGAAATAAAATAAATACAAACAATGAAAAATATATATTATTAAACACTTCTCTTTATATAATATTTTTTTTAAAAAAATATTATTAAACCTTACGGTTTTAGTTTTTCTTTTTTAATCAATTATCAAATATATGATTGTTAATATACAAAAAATAATGGAAAAAATCCAGACTTTAAAGTAAAGCTATTTCTTATTTTTTTACAAATCAAAATCATCCAAATTTTTGTAATTTCAAAAATAAATTGACAAGTTTGTTAATGAGATAAATCAAGTTATACAAATGATTAATTAGTTAAAATTCTATATTAATTATATTTAAGAAATCCGATTATATAAATGTGGATAAAAAATATTATACTTATTAGTTTGTTAGGAATGTGATTATATGGAAGTTAAGATAAAATGAAATACAACCAAAAAATCTGTTCGTGGTCTTTTCCTTTAAATGTTTGAATTTAAAAATCTAATAACCAAATTTAGAATATATCACATAAGAAAAAAATAAATAATAATATTAATGAATATATTTAAAAATTTACCTTTGAATTTCAAATAGAGTAAAAGACATAATGTTCAAATTTGTTTAGCAATTGATAGACAATTATATATATATTTTTTTATTATATTTCCTACTACACGTTACTCATTAAAAACCAATATTTATATTTATTCTTTAGGACTCATGCCTGCCGATATATAACTTCCATATATCTACCCTAAACACTTGATACCATATAGAAAAAAAAATATATAATAGCAAGACAGAAAAATTAACCATATATGCATATATAATGATTATTATTATTTGTAAACAGAAAACATAGTATAACTTATATCTGTTTTTTCGGCATTCTATTTAGCATACACGCAAGTGTACAAACAGAAATTAAATCTTAATATGGTACACATTCCTATTTAGTTTGGACTCTTTCCCCTATACTGTTGGGATTCAGCTAATATACACGATTTATGTACACATTCCTATTTAATTTATGTACACATTCCTATTTAATTGGAATTACTCTCATAATTTTAGGATTCACCTGTAGTGCATTTAAATCGCATCCAAAAGTTTTGAAAAAGTTAATCCGCATAACAAATTTGCATGGGCAGAATTTAACCAAAAATTTAAAAATAAAAACTCCGAAAAGGGTAAAAATCGAAAAAAGAAGCGGAAAAATTACTTTCCACTTTCGGATCTTTTTTCTTAATTTTTCTAAACTGTATTATATAGTAAGAGATATTGAGTTGTATCAATTTCATGTATGGGATGTTGCAGGCAAGTGATATTAATTGCAATAGATATGAAATGCTACAACTGTAATATATAGTAAGGGAGAATCTTTATTTATACTAAAATTAATAGTTTATTTTATTTTCATACTAAATGTAAATTATCCTAAAATAAAATTAAAATATTTTTGAAATTTGATATTCATCATATTTTCATGCATTATGAGTGATATATAGTGATATTTGGCCATGATTATCGTGTGATTGTGCACCATTTCGTTTTATTTATTAAACTATGATAGAGGTGTTTTTGTCGTTGTTTTTGCAGGAAATATGCCCGAAAATGCGTTGGAGATGGAATCGGGACGAAAAACGACGAAAACGGGTGCAGAAGTGGTCACACGACTCGTGTGGATAGTGACACGGGTCGTGTGGGTTGAAGAAATAAGAGATGCAGCTACGGCATTTTCACACGAGTCGTGTGGGTTGGGACACGAGTCGTGTGGCCTCACACGACTCGTGTGACCCGGTCGTGTGAGTGCTCGTGTGAGTCTGGGAGTTTGCCGAAAATTGGAGAAAAGTCACACGACTCGTGTGGCATGTCACACGACTCGTGTGACGGCAGACCAAACCTGCGAGGAATAGGATTCTTATGCGTTTTCTTCCCTTTTTCGACCCTGAATGACCCTACAGTATAAAAGAGGCCTTAGGAACTCGTTTTTGGGACTTTTGACACCATTGGAGGCCTAGAGGAAGCATGAAACACACGAGGGATTCGAGGAAGTCAAGATTGAAGATCCGGGAACTAACGGCGACAATAGTTCTTCTTTCTTTTCTCTTTTTCTTCTTCATTGAACTCATGAATATATTTATTTTGAGTTTTGAGAATATGTTTAGTAGCTAAACCTTTTAGGGATTCTAGGATTTGCGAGTATTTTTTTTCTTAATTTTTCTAAATTGTATTATATAGTAAGAGATATTGAGTTGTATCAATTTCATGTATGGGATGTTGCAGGCAAGTGATATTAATTGCAATAGATATGAAATGCTACAACTGTAATATATAGTAAGGGAGAATCTTTATTTATACTAAAATTAATAGTTTATTTTATTTTCATACTAAATGTAAATTATCCTAAAATAAAATTAAAATATTTTTAAAATTCAAAATTAAAGCTTTATGGCAGGATTTTTTTGAAAATTTTCAAAAAAGATTGCCAAGTTTAGTAGTGTAGTTCGTTTAACTAAAAAAATTATATATAAGTTCAATATGTATATTGAAAAAATAAATATAATATAAAAAAATTGTACTTGAGTAATAATTATATGCAAAATATTATAATTAATTAAAGATTTTAAACGGACAATTTTAACTAAATTGCATTTATCATACAATGACATGTAAATGGATTAACACTAAAGAGTAAACTAACTGGATGGGTCTAAAATTTTTAACCATCAAGTCCATTAAGACGTCAATTATTAGCCCAAAATGTAGGCCTAGTATGAAGCTCGATCATTGTAACATTAATCAGACCCAATTTATAAAATTACAGATCGAACGACTCAAATTAACCCATTAAATCCGACGGCTGAAAAAGGAGTTATCCATATAAATTCTCAGGAAGGCCCTAGGTCATTTTCCAGAACGCCGCAACAATCTTCCCCCATATTCGGTCGATATATTTTCAGAAATTTCGCCAAACTTAGAAAATTTAGTATACTCTCCAATTTTTGTAAGCTAAACATAAAAAATGACCGAAATCAATGTATATTGTTAGTAATTTGTCACAAACGTTCCGTTTTTATCGGGTTACCCTTGAATCGATCCCTGCTACACGGAAGCCCGTTCGTATGAAGATCGTGAAGAATAGACATGGATCTGGTGCATGCGAATGTTTGTAGCATTATTCTGAATTTTTTTTTTTTAAAATTAAATAATTATATTATAGACTCTGCGAACAAACATCATGTTGTCTAGTTTTATCAATTTTTTCTGCAAACTCGACCTTATCCCAACAAATTTTGTTGAATCAGTTTCAAATTTTTTTTTTGAAAAAAATCATTATATAATCATAGTCTAATGATAGTTCTAATCTCGATTTACTTTTTTCTTTTTTTTTGGCGCATGAGCTTCACAGGACAGGAAGCATAGATCAACAATCAAGGGATTCAAGGGAAAGAGAAAACCAAATAGACAAAACGGTCGTCGCCATCTCCGTCTCTCTTCTCATAGTCTCTGCCTCCACCGCCAAATACATCGATCCCATGGACCTCCGAATAGAAAAATCTCAATATTTTGACTTGAAGTGAAGCAGAAACTTGGGGCTTCCACCGCTGACAGAGCCAAATTTCACCGTCACAGAATCGAATATCCCGGTGCCGGTCTTCAGGGACATGTCAAACGGTCGGCAGGGTTCGTTCGACCTGTATCTAAACTTAAACAGCGGGCCCGATCGAAGCCCGACTCTGAAGCTGATTGAGAGCTCGTGCCTAATCGAGGCGAATTTTAATGGAGTGAGTGAATTTTTGGCCTAATTGGATTTTGGGTTTGAAAGACTTTTGAATTTTTTTTCAGTGCGTGGTAGATGGTAGGGAAATTAGATAATATGAAATGTGTACAAAAAATCTTCTATGTGATCTTTTTATTTAAAGTAAAACAAAATTTGAGCCGCATATATTGGTAATATAGTGATTGGGGAGATTTTTTGGAATCATGTTTTGAAATTGAAAAAGTGGCATAGGCGGGATAATGTAAATAAATTCAAATAGAGTAAAAACGAAATGAAGAAGCGGGAAAAACATTATACTGAAGCAGGAAAATGAAATGTTTTTTTTCGAATTGTCCAAATAATTTTTCTTCTCCTTATTATATAGTAATAGATTATAATATACTTATAAACTAGTCTAAAGTTCATGTTTTGTCTTGTAAATAACTAAGCATCATGTATCATGAACTAAACGTATAATATCAGTTATGATAGTTACAAATTACAAATTTAATTAAAATCTAAAAATTTTGTCTGATTCCAAACACACAAAAAATAAATAAGTAAATAAATCATATATGGTCTATTTAATTCTAATTGTGCTAGAGTTCTACTTCATTTAAGAACATATATTAAAAAAAAAAACAGTTAGAACTAATATAGATAATAAATATTTAATATCAACTAATACACACCCGAACAATGCTCATGATTTGTATTTAAAATAAAAAAATATATAATTTTTTATATTTTGTATTTCTTTTCTTATAATAATGAGATGTTAAACATAAATAATTAGTTTAATATAAAGTTTTAGAAGACGTCATAAGTGAAAAGCCCGTTCTTGCATCGCACGGGATGCGCACTAATTTATTTATAAACAACTAATATAATTTGCTTTTACAATCCACTATCACCTAAACAGGTAAATATAACTTGTATTGAGATGGATTGTTATCTTTTTCATTTTTTTTAAAGAGGATGGTATTAACTCTTAATTAATTTTACAATATTTATAGTATATAATTTGCATTTAAAAAACGGCAATCTCATCATTGGTTGTTCAATTTAGGCATCTAGACCATATTTAAAATTTATTTTTTGCCTAATTAGAAAAATACTAAGCATAAACATAAAAATAGAATACGATAAAAAGAAGAAAATCTTTGTAAAATAATAGCAGGAAAGAAGGAACATCTTCTTAACAAGTTGTGGGTTCCAATAACTAAAATTATGTGGCTTACGATTAAGTAAATCACATGGTTATTATTAATTTCAAACATCTAACGGTGTAGAGTAGAATAGGGGAACCATACCGTGAAGGCACTGTAGTCGTGCCCTTTATTTTATATGCATGATTTTTTGTAACTGCCCGCATATCAAGCGCTACAAACAAGGAAGGGAGGTTGGCACTGTAAATGGGTTTTAGGCATCAATGCAATTAATTATTATCTATGAGGTATATATACAATTAATTGTGCATGAATGGTAATTTTGTAATATTTTAACAATCTCGTGGAATACATAAAAATTTCCCATAATCTTACTCCTCCCTCAAGAGTCGAGACTAAATAGTCCAAACAAAGCAAGACAAAGTACTGTATGGGCCTTGCAGACCTTAGGAAACATGGTTTAGGGAAGCAACCATGCACTCATTATAAAACCAATCATTAATAAGATCCATATCGCCCTTCAATTAGTTCTGATTTGTATTGCTTGCAATCATGAAGATTGAAGAGACCATTGCTAGGTGTAACACAAAGGTTAAACTGATTGAAGAGACCATTGCTAGGTGTGACACAAAGGTTAAACTTGCAATCACGAAGAAACGATGACTAGGTGTAAAACAAAGGTTAAACTTAGTCTTTCAAAACAGCAACAATACCCAACCAAAGTCCGAAAGCTGAACACGAAATCGAAAAAATAAAAATAAAAATAAAAATAAAACCATCACATACTAATACCAGATATATTATCAATGATCTTGGCCACCACATCCTTGGACTCCTTGAGCAACTCCACACTATTATTGAGCCTCTTGCGTTTTTCGGCCACAGCAGGCGACTCCTGCAGCATCCTGTCCATCGCCTTCCCCTCTGGACCCATCACCTCATTAACAATTTCCACCTCCATTTCCTTGTTCACCAGATTGCGTATGCTAAACATCAAATGCAGGGCCATGCAATCGACCATCCTTCTCAGCACAATCTTCCAGTAGGCCGTCAATCTCATCTTCAGGTCAAATGCCTCATGCACGTCCCCCTTCTGGCCCCTTAGGTGCCCTACATCAACATACCAGTGCCCATCAATGGGCAAAACATTCCCGTGCATCGAGTTGTTTTTCAGAATCTCCTTAAACATGTTCTGGTTGGCCATGAGCTTGCTCCACGAAGCCATGTACTCAGGGTCGCACGTGTAGTCCGTCATCTTCTCCATCTCGATCATATCCACAACCCAAACCTCCGACTGCTTCCTCTTCATGGCCACCAGGTTCCGGGCGGCTTGCCTCATGGACGAGAGTAGCTGTGGGTAGTTATCCGAGTGCTTCGTGAGGACAGAGATCAACACTTTCTCTATGTAGGCCCATGTAATGTTGACGAAGTCGAAAGCCATGAAAGACACCCCCTTCACCTTCTTCTCAAGCAGGATGAGAAAAGCGGCCCTCGGTAGAAAATTTGGAAGTCCGATTGCTTTCGTCTCCTCCAACACGCTAATCTCATCAAGCAACAACTTACCCATCGATTCGTTCTGGGAGCCTTTGACCTGCATATCGTCAGAGTAGCGGCTGAGCATCTCAGCCAGCCGGGCCGTGCAGTGCATATCCTTCTCGTCTGGATACTCATCAATCTCTCCCCTCAGCAAAATCTTCTTCAGGGATTCTCTGGCGTTGCACAAAATCTGGACAAAGGCCGTCATGGCCTCAGCGACAGAGGTCATGGTGCGCGGCAGCTTGGTCAACTCATCCATGTTGGAAGACAGCCTGTCGTTGACTTTCCTTGCGATGTCAGGCAAGCACTTGAGTACGAGGCTCGCCTGTATCTGGACGAGCCTTTGAGCCAGGACAGGGATTCCGACCATTGACGGGCTTATCCTAGACAAGAGGTGGTGCGTCTTGAACAGCCAAGCCTCCTCCTCACGGGCCTCCTCGTACGTCTCGTCCCCGATCCGGTTGCGCACGCAGACATAGCCCAGGCCGACGGTGACGTCATCTGAGGTCACCTTCTCGAGCAGGCCCTCAGGATCCTTGTCGACCTTGGTCACCACAGCCAGGGTCCTCTGGCCCGTGCCGTCCACCTGCCGAGACATGCGTATGGACTCACAAGTCGCGAAATCCACGCCGGCGGAGAGGACGTTGAGGATTATGCTCTCTTCGGGAGTGATGAACTCCATGATGATCCTCGAGATCTGCTCATAGATGTCGTCCGCCTGGCCGGGGACAGGCACCCGGGTGATTCCGGGGAGGTCGATCATGGTGAGGTCCGGGACGCCGCTCTTCTTAACGACCAGAATCAGAGGGGTGTTTGAAATCCCTTTGCCCTCTCCGGCGATCTCCTCGGTGGCCAGGCGGATGGCGTCGGCGACGTTGGCTTCGTCGGTCGGCACCGTCCGGCTGCTGAACTCGAGGGAGAGTTCGGGGTTAGGGCTTGGGTGATTCCGGAGGCGCATGATGAGGGGGACGCGGGTGCAGATGCCCTGGCCGCGGGGAAGGCTGATACCGGCGAGGGACTCGAGGACGCTCGATTTGCCTGATGACTGGTCGCCGACCACCACGATTGTGGGGAGTTGGATGCCTTCCTGCACGACATTGAGGTGGCGGAGGCGGTCGATGGTGTCGAGAAGCGGCCGGATGCGGTCGTTGTAGGAGGAGACGATCGGGGCATTGTATGGTGCCACAGTGTGGTTGTCGGAGATTTTCAGGAGACCCATTCTGATTTTGTTGTTACCGGTGAGGACGTGTTCTGAGGATATCTGTGTGGAATTTTCCAGTGTGACGGATTTTGACTGCTTTCTGGTGAACTTTTGGTTTTGGACTGGTTCAGTGGTCTGTTTGGTTATTTACGCATTTCATATTTTTGATGGGCTCTTTTTGGGCCAAAGATCGGGTACGAATAGATCCAAGCCCAACAAGAAAAGAAACAGACGACGGCACAGCGCGTGTCATGGCCCGCGAACTCTGGAATCGGCGTGCTTAGAATTGCCGAAGTTGCGATCGGACCGAAGCGTTCTGTAAAAGTTGTACTGGAAAATGCGAAAGCTACCATAAAGAACTTTTCGTTGTCCTTTCTCTGCCATTCTCCCGCAAAGCTGCGACCTATTTATGGGGAAATAGCATTTGAGTTATTGGTAGTTGTGACCTTTTATTATACTACCAAGTTTCGTTTACCAAGTCTCATGATTAAATTCTTACGCTCTACTCGAGTTAAATATTGCATTGTCCACTATTTTTTTTTTAAAGAAAAAAAAACATCCTTGATATATACTCGTATTTATACGTTGTGTATTGACAATTAGATGAGTATTATTCTCATTAGTCTATTTTTTTTTTTTTTTACAAATGCCTAATTATCGACATATCACCACCTTAATTTTTTTTGACAATTAATTAAAGTTTTGAATATTAGAAAACAAAATATATTATTGTCCGCACAATTGCAATTCGAACTCAAATCTCATCGACGACAATATTTTTGCCAGCGTGTCTGACTTGGCTCCCACGTGACAATTTTTTTAGGTTGACCCGGTATCTACATAATGACATGATATAAATGAACAAACACATTGAATATGTCGTCTTCTTCCCTACAAAAATCTCCAATTCATTTTTTAGCCCTAATCATGAATTGGAGTTGTATAGCTACAATTGTTGATGTTAGATGTCGAGAAATCGATTATAAATTGATTCTCCGATGAGCGAAACCACGTTTTCCCCATATGGTTATGGAGGGATCTGAAATTGTCGAAATCGAGGAATTGATCTTGAAAAAACAACTCCATGGATTTCAGCCGCCTGCAACTTATCGATCCACGAATTAAGGATGTGACTATCTTCGACTACCAACAGCAGGACTGGGGCAGCGAACCTCGCGAGCACATTCTTCGTCGCGCCGTGGAAGGGGACCATTAAGATACGGTTGTGGTGGCCGACAAAGAGGTTGGTGGAGTGGAACACAGGTTCGGGGGCCTGTATGTTGATACCCGAACTCCGTGTCCAATCCCGTTAAGACTTGCGTCTACAGTTAATAGACAAGCTAAGCGGCAAAACATAAGATCTATACGAAAAATGCCTAGTAGCACAAAAAATCAACATAAGTCGTCTTCGCGGCCTTTGGGAGGCCGAACTCTTGTTCGACCAACTTACAACCACTTTCAAGGAAATAATTGTTGACAACTTCTACCCACCAAAATGTCGGGTACACGTGTTGGAAGCATAGAGCATGGATCAACACCGAGATTCGAGCCATAATCATTATGCATTAAGTGCAGCAGTACTTTCTAAAAATAGAAAAGAGTTGTACTACACAAAGATGTACTACACACACAGTGTTCGTTGTACTGCAATATAAATAGGCGGAGATTTCACTGTAAAAAATAGAGACTTTTTACAAAATAGAAAAAACAGAGAAAAAGATTGAACTGCAATTCAGTTTGACTGTCGATTAATCGTGAACAAGTTTTCTTTTCTTTTCATCATACATATTTTTCATTGTTACAATTTATTTCGCATAACAATAATCGCGAAGGGAAAACAATGAACATTGAGGAGCCATAATTGAATCATCCAGAGCTGATCTCCTTCCAAGTGGAGCCAATCCACTCGGAGTTTGTTCATTCCCAACTTGAGCCGAGCCCCGTGGTCGAGGCCGAGCAATCGCTTCCCGAGAGGTGGAAGATGTAGTGACCATCTATCTGTCAGTGCGATGCTAGAAAGGAGAGGGTTGAGCAGGGTCCGACCTGAATGGTACCAGGGATATATTTGGGGATTCAATGGTGCCCGACCTGCCAAACCCTTACAACGTGCCAAGACTGCAAAATATACAAGACTTGTTGTGATCCATGATCAGTTTATGATATGTATACGACAAGTTATATATTGAACAATAATTCAAACATCACAATTGTAGGTATATTAAAATGCTATGTAAATAAAAAATGCAACATATATTGAGTATATATTGACTATAACGCAATATATTGAACCTAAATTCAAACATCACAATTGTGATAAAAATATAATGTAATACCGTAGTATATACTGAATATATATTGACTATAAACACAATATATCCGGTCCATTCAAAACACCTGAGAGTTGAAATACCATAACCTGTGCAATTTAAGGGGAGACGGTTACATTCGGTTGCATTTTATTTGGTAGTTGAATATCTTTGCAATTAATTGACATGAAATTTATAAAAATGTTAATAAAGTTTTCCCCATCGTAAAACTACAATTACTTCAAAATCACTCTATCGTAAAATTATAATTATTTCCAAATCACACGGTAAAAGTGAAAATTCAACTACAATCAAATCAAACCTTATCAGAATAAAGAATGCAAAAGTATCCCAAGCCCATACATTGTTGTAATAAACAACACACATGTCATAGGCCCAAGCCCACAGGGCAAAGTTACTCGTTGTTGGAGTAAATTTCTCTATTAAATATAGTGGAAATTACACCATCAACTACACATTAATATTTTTACTACATAATTACAACTCATCCCCTATATATAATTCATAATGCGCTGAGCTTACGTGACAAACTTTCATGCTTCGGAATCCTATTTGGCAAAAAACCACGCTTTGGAGTTAGACTTGTATATAAATTAATATTTTTTATAACACTAAATCCATGATTGATTTTTTCCTTCTTTACTTCTACAATTAGTTATCATAAACTACTTTAAAATTTAATAATTTTTGTATTTCTTATCGGTTTTACATATATAATATATCAAATTAATCATATTTTGATTATTTTCGATTTGACATCCATATTATATATATAAAATACAAAACAGTAATATATATCATTATAAACAAAATTTAAAATATTTATCAAACTTAATTAAATTATATAAAATAAAACAATAAAATATATTATAAAGTAATAGGTATTGGTATGTATTCTTTTAAAAATGATATTTATTTCAAATCTAATTGGTATGTTGTCAATCTAATGAAAATAAATCATTATTTATCTAAATTCTAAAATTACATATAAAGTTAAAAAACTTTGAAGCACGACTGATATAACATTTGACGTATTAGGCATCTAATTAAGTAAAAAAATAAATTTATTTTACTTAATATTAATTAAACATATACTTCACTTATTCATATACATATCACCATATTATTTCTATTTATTTAAGATATATATTTGTGTACTTATGTAATACTAAATAATATCGATATTTTTAAATGATATAAGTAAAAAAATTCAATACGGGTTGATATTTTCATTTAGTGTACGAGTGTTTAATTATTATGATTAAAAAAATATAATATAACAATTTAATTAAAACCCAAAGTAATGTTTTATATAAAATTAAATTATTTTAGTTTCTAAAAAAATAAAAAAATTAATATTTTTACAAAAGCTTTCTAATTCAACACCCGTGTAATATACGGGAATTATACTAGTATATATTTATTTGCAAATTAACTAAAACTATCATATTTATTTACAAACATACTAGATTATTGAGTAACAGATAATTATTTTTAAATATGATAAAACAAATTTAATGGATCTATAATTATCACACACTTTCTCTCTTCCCCTCTCTCTATTCGTCTCCTTCTCTCTCCCTCTCATCTCCTTTTTCTTCTACAATTCGTCTAACCAATTGCTCAAATGACTAATGTTCCACTGTCTACTCGAAAAAAACCGACGACATCTACCCTATGTCCCATCCCGGCTTAGTAGGTGCAATTTTTTCGGACCACATGGTCTATTGAGCTCATGTACAATATCAAAATTTTGGTCAGATGTGGGCTTTGTGCATAAACTTGTCTAGACGTCTGCAGGGCTTCTTTCTGCAAATTTAGCCCTTGCAGCTTGAAGCCCATCAGGCCAACATAACTTTATTTAAATTGGCCTGGTTATCATTTATCATTTCCGGGAACACTGTTTGTGACCAGTGATCCTTTCTTTAATTCAGTGTGTAGTTACGATTTCATTTATTGATGCTTATCACTCATTGAATATATTGAAATAGAAATTGGAATCTAATTTTGATATCGGAAAAATGTTGTCTATGTTGTCTTTATTGTGGTTTCATGTTCCATCATCTATGTTGTCTTTAGTTGTACGGCAAAAATGTAGACTTCATTCAAGGATAGGAGTGTGTACAAATTGTTAGAACAATATTTTGATGTTTGTAAAGTTTTGTTATTTTAGATAGGTTTATTAGATAAATAGTTGCCGTGAGATTAATCAAATCAAATAAGAGATTGGGGTGTATTTAGTCCAATTTTTTTATAATAAACCATAAATAGTGAAATAATAATAAAAAAGTAGAGGTGAAATAATTATTGATTTATATATTATTTAGAAATTAGACGGAAGATTAACTATTATTCTAATCATAAAATTGGTCTGTTTTATACCGAGGGCTAACTTTAGTGCACGATATATCATTAGGTTCAGTTGCATGTGTCAATGAGCATAATTTATTTTGGACAACATATTATTTAGTTAGACCATTTTATACATCTCTATACTTTAATAATCTTATCTCTATACTTTAATAATCTTGACTCGTACCACTGTCCTAAGTTTTCTGTCTTTGCCCAATCATTTCTTGCAAATCACTAAATTCATTATATTTCACCACATGTGAGAAAGGTACATGTGAGAAAGGTAGTTTGATGGGTTGAACTTACTTTTTTCTCTAATGACTGCGTGTTTGAGTTTATTTTAGCTCCACATTTATTTTAATGGGTTTGTTTGGACTTCTAATCAAATTTATAATTCATGTGAATTTTCTGATATGATATTTCAGATGGAATTAGGAAGACGCTTTATTGAAGGATATCCACAGCAGAGCTTCTAAATTTAGTACCAATGGGATTTGTTTTCCAAATTTTTAGTGTTGGGTCTCCCTTACTAAACTCAAGAGTTAAAATGTACAGCTGCTGTAAAAGTGTACTGCTTGTGGCGCTTTGATTTTTTTTGTTATCCTCAAAGAAGGTTCTTTGAATTTTATCAGCTCTTGTTGAAACCCTGTATTATCTTATTTCACGTCGTGCTCTACGTAGGTGTACAGATTCATTAGGAGTTTATAATTTCAGAAAATCACTGCTTGTGGCGCTTTGATTTTTTTTGTTATCCTCAAAGAAGGTTCTTTGAATTTTATCAGCTCTTGTTGAAACCCTGTATTATCTTATTTCACGTCGTGCTCTACGTAGGTGTACAGATTCATTAGGAGTTTATAATTTCAGAAAATCTCATTCATGCTTTAAAATGTACAAAATAAGCGTTATCTATATATATATAAAGATGTTGGAAAAATACATTAATAGCAAGTTCGACAGAAAAATAAATAGTTTGACTTATTATTAGTAGAAATTTCGAAAAAACGCATGTGAATCTTTAGTAACAAATACCAAAATCTGAATTTCATTTTTTTTTGTATCATTTTTTATTTTTTTTTTACCAACATCTGAATCCCATTTTTTTGGTAACAAATTTGGAGATTCTTATGTAAAAAATGTGTGAAAACAAATCAAATTCAAATTAATTTAAAAACCGTGCAAATTGGATACAAATTTATGAAACAAATAGTTGTATAGTTCTTAACAAATTCTTCTGATCTTTTTGAATAATTTTGTCTTTCAAAAAATGTGTGTAAATTGGATAAAACAACATGCAGTTTTTATTTTAAAACGAAGTTGAGATTTGGACAGGATATACGTTCAAAATCGTATCCACATTTTTTTTATAACAAATTAGTTCATCTTTTGATATTTAAAGTCAAATCTTATACAATTATTTAGGAAAAAAGTTAAAATCAATTTTGAAATAGTGTGCAACTTTTCAAGTTTTGATTGTACCGATTTTTTTGAATTTTTATATTTTTTCTTAAACATATTTTACCAAGATTTTGATAAGTTCATACCAATTTTTTCAGGAAAGAAATAGTTGCATAATTCTTAACAAATTATTTTGATTTTTTATTCGAATTAATTTAATTTGTTTGGTAAACATCGGTGCAATGTTTGGAAAATTCGATTGCATTTTTAGGAAAATTTGACAAATCTTTTCACTTTATTTTAACTAAATATTCGGATCAATTTGTTTGGTAGAAAAGAAGTGTATTGGTGGGAAAATTCGGTTTCATTTTTAGGAAAACTTAATGATTCTTTCTAATTTTTATTAATCGAAATTTTGAGCACTTTGTTGGATTGCTTAAGAAGTCTACCCCAGTGCATGGGGCCGTTGCTGTTCTGACGACCAATGACATAGTTGGGAGACATTCAACCTTCGCGAAGCCTTCCAAATCAGGGAAGAATGAGGTGGATAGAACATTAGTTAAGAAATATAATTCTTAGTATTATTCTTATTATTATTATTAACATTTAATATTATTATTTAATATTTAGTAGTTTGGTGGACAAAATGGCCTTTAGGATTCTGAGAGCCTTATTTAAAGAACTCATAGACTTTCATGTTAAGTAGTTGATAAATGAAATAAGAATTTGAATCGTGTTTACATATTGAGATATTGGAATCTTGTTTTATCATTCTCACTCGTACGCTTTCCTACATCACATTTGTAAAATCAATTTGGACACGTTTTTCTAAAGAATGATATCTCTACTGACGATATGATGAAATTTCAGTCAGATTTGTAAAACTCACCACATAAGGACAAAAGTAATTATTACATCAATTTTATAAAATTCGTGTATTTGAAGATTTTCGTACGATTGAAGAGTCATACTGAATGGAACACATTTTTTTAGAAGATTACAAAAATTTGGAGTATCGAATAAGTCTTTTTAACCAATGATCTTTTGTTATATGGTCACCATCATCAATTTTGCCATAAGATGATTTTATAATATATTCTCGAAGAGTATAACAAGTTGAGAGTACGGAAATTATTGAAATAATAATTTATGTACTCTGAGTGTTCGTGAGTTTTGTTTATATTTTTTAGCTGAGTTTTGTTTGTATTTTTAGCTATACGTGTCTTTTTTATGGTGTTATCAATTTATATGTATTTATGTATATGTATTACTAAAGAGAATAAAGTTTATCAGTGAACTTATTAAATTTTCTCGTCCAATATATATTATTCTTTATTTGACAATTTGTGTTGTTTTATTAAAAGTCAAAGTATTTAGAAAATAATATAATATTCCATAACTTTTATTGGATACGTAAAATGAAATATAGCTATAATTATGCCCACATTACGAAAAAATAAATTATAAAATAAATTAAGCATAGATTATAAATAATGATATAAAATAAAGTCATTATCTTAAATAATAATAAAATGATAAAGTTTGAAATACCGTAAAAATTTGTTGGGTTTTTATTGATTTGATATATATAGATATTTAAATATAAAAAATATTAATTTTCTAATTTAATAATTATTTGGCTTGTCATAATAATTTTCATACTATCTATATATTGTTATTGAGAAGATACTTCATAAATCTATATCAATATACATGTATTATTAAATAAAAGACATATAAATAGACTTTTTTTTTTATCTTTTGTATTATGAAATAATTACAAATATTTAAAATTTAATACTTGGTCATTTTACCACATTTTAAATATAGAACCATATATTAATTATTATTTATAATTATTATTGTTTAATTCAACTCTTGTAGTGGGCATATAAAATTAGAGAAAAATAATATTTTTTATATTTACATTAAAATCTATTTTTTCACAAATTATTTGCATGTTTTAGATCAACACTAGTTAGATCAATTTATTCATTTTAATAATGTAAATTTCTTTTGTTATAATTCTTGTCAACATTTTTACTGAATGACAATTCATATTTATTTTATTAAATGCTTTAAAAATTTAAAGGAAAAATATATATACAACATATACATTTGACTTAATGAATTTTCAAAATTTTTAAAATCAAAATCAAAATATTAAATATATAAACTAAAAATAACATTTCAGTTAATGTCTAGTGTACTGTTGATTGAAAGTTCCGATCATAAAAAGTTATACTGATAATTTTAAAAATGATCAATAAAACAATAAAAGAATATTGTTATACAAAGAGGACCAACCGTTAAATATATAATGTCGTGTACAACAAAAACTTTCGATAATTCATGTTTTTTGTATATTATTTATTTATTTTTTTTCAATCTTTAGTATAATTAAATGACATGGTTTGTGTATGTTGACAAGTAAAAAAAAAAAGGTATTAGTATGTACTATAATTTGATACTTATCTAAAAGTGGCAACAATAGTTTTCTCGCAAATGAGTATATTTATACATGCCATGACTGTATTTATATATGTATGCTCCGTGCTGATAATAAAATCTGTGTTTTTCAAATTAGCTGGTGATTATAAATGTGGTGTCTTGTCAAAGTAGCCATAAATTTGTTGTCTTGTCAAATTAGCTAATTAAATACAAATTGAAATTCCCAAATATAGAAATGATTGATAGAAGTGAGAAAAAAATTATACGCGAATAAAAATAATTATAACAACAATTGATACAAAAACAACTACGCAATTCCAAATTATTAATTTCAAAGTGGGCCACGATATGAACCAATAATTACACGTCAATGTTCGGTGACCACAAAAAACTATCAATGTTCATGAATAACTCAATCATACCCGTTCGAAAATCCCAACAACTCTACCTTATTGTTTTCTTTTCCTTTTCAATTTTTGGACATACAAACCATGGCGATTTCATTTTGGCCGGAATATATATAAACAATGTAGAACGACAAATATGATGCTCAATCAATTCTACAATGCTGAAAGCATTAATTAATACTTGTTAATTAGAGATTTGAGAGTAAATAGACTGAAAGTTTTGTGCCAACAAGCATTATATTACACATAAGAGAGAATTACACTTTTCTTCTTTGTATTGTCCATTGTAATTAGGACTGGCCTGAATACTATCAACGTGAAGTCAAACTTGGGTCAGTTGGTGTAAATGATTATTTTTTTTTATCTGCTGTTAATCCGAACGGCCCGATTCTAGTCTAGGCATCGACTCAGTCAACTCAGTTGGCTAGGCTTTAATATATTTTTTATGCTTAAAATATATTTATTTTTAAATATAAAAATTATTCATATATTTTTATGTGATAAATATTGATGATAATCCAGATAACACTAAGACTTTAAAATATAACGCTTACATGTAAAATATATTTTTGGTTATTTGTTAAAAATAGATTAAATATTAAAATAAAACTTTTGTGTATACTTATAATTAACGCAGTCAACTTTAAAAACGAGGAACAGTGATAGTAAGACTTTGATGTATAAAACTAAATGAAAGTTTTTTATTATTATTTTTTCTAAAAATGCATTTAATGTTTAGAAAATAAGGTATTTATATATATTCATGTGGTACAGATTTATTATATGGGACATTAATATTTAGACTTTGACATTATTAAATTTTATGTATAAATTATGTATATGTGTTATTTTTTATTGATATTTTGAAATATTATATGTGGAAATGATTTTTAAAATTAATTATCCGATTATGCAAATGATATGATAACTCGGTGGTTGAACCGAAAGTCAATTTCGGTCAATGTTCGGCAATTTTAAAAACAATGCCCTAGTTAAAGAGCTTGATGCTTAATTGATCTCTCAAGTATGTATATGCTTTGTTGCGTCTTACTTCATTTGCCACGAAAAAATCTTGCAAGGCAAATGATTATATTTTTAACCAAGTACATATGCGAGTTTTAATGTAGAGAGCTTATCACAAGGGTAACTCTTTTCAAACATAATCTTTTGAGCCTGCCAATTATTACACGCTGACAGAAATTTTTAACACATTCAACAATAGTTTTCTTAAAAAAAAATAAAAAATAAAAATAAAAATAAAAATCTTATAAGCTTCACCAAGAAAAGCTCAACCGAGCACATGCACTTCTTTTTTAAACACATTGTCCTATTTTTTAATTATGCCCAACTACCAACTCAGTTATACTAATTTTTTTTTATAACTTTTAAATTTTTTCCCTTGGTAATCAGCATGCCATGAATATTCATAATTTAATCAAAATAATTATACTTTAAAACACAATATAAATAGAAATACAACTTATAAATATATATTTTTGTTCAAATAATATGATGTGTAATCTATCTAACAGCTAGACGCCCTTGTGCAAGATTTGTAAATATTATTTATTAATATAATTGTGCTTTACACGAATTTTCTCGCCATATTCTCTGCTTTTCAGTAGGGTCATCAGCTAAACGTCGCAGTTCCATTCAGTGGACCATTGGCGGTCCAGATCTACACTGCCCATCACCTTCACTCCATAACTTCTCTCCCCTACAAAAGACCAATCATCAAACGTTGTGTTTGGACTTTACACAATGTCCAAATAAAATATTCAGCCTCTCTAATCTCTACTACTTCTGAAGCCAAACAAGACCTTGCATATTCAAGATTCCTGGCATTATCCCCCTTTTGTTCTCCATTTATATCATATTATCGTGCATGCATACACACCATTTGAACTGTTCTTGTTTCTTGATTTCGTCCCAGATTTTGATTGAGTACTACTGAGGAGCAGCCGGCTACATTATTATTATTTTTTCTCTTCACTCTATACTACAATCCAATTTAATTTATAATCCCGTTAAAAGATCCGTCCTTTTGTGGTCCTCGGATTTTTTTTAACGTTTTCAACCCGAAAGTCTTTTAGATAGAGCTAATTAGAGGTTGGAGGGTTAAGGTCAACCGTTAAAGCCCTTTTCTGGGAAAAAAGGTTGGTTCTTGAATGTTTTAGCAGCCTTTGAGCTGGGAAATATTTTTATTTTTACTTTTGTCAAAGTTGAGTTGGTCAGATCCCAAGTTGGAATCTTTTACTATTATTAGCATTTTGTTATTTGTTGATTTTTTTTGTTTTCCTATAAATGTTAGTTAGAGAGGGGGCTGAGTTTGAAAAAAATGGCTACGGAAGACCAAAACCATTTTGAAGTGCCAAAGGATCTAAGGAAGCAGCTTGCTCTTGCTGTTAAGAGCATTCAATGGAGTTATGCAATTTTCTGGTCTATTTCATCTAGGCAACCTGGGTAAAGCTCCTTTTTGACCTTCACTAGTTTTTTTTTTATTATTATTATAATTATTAATATTGTTGTTGTTACAGCTTTATCTTGTTTAATCCTTTCTTGTGTTGGTGTTGTCTGTGTTTGATGTTTTTGCAATCACCAAATGCTTGCTTACCTTCCTCACAATATGGTTTCTTGAGAGAATAATATCTAAGTTTGCTTTTACTTTTTTTTTTTCCTCTGTAAAAGAATTAGCTCCCCAGAAAGGAGGCTACAGGTACTTTAGATTGTTCACATGTGCATCTGACTTTGATGGGCCATCATCCTTACACATACTCTATATTATTCGTTTGCTGTGTTTTGTTGCCTTTCTTGACTTTATGTTGGCTTCTCTGTATTCATCAAAATTGTATTTTTATCCGGTGCTAAATAAAGATAAACGCTTGAACGAAGATCATTCAGTTGTATCTGTATGGATGATTTTATTTCACAATTGACTGCTTCTCAACAATATCTGTTAATTCACATACATGTTTTGAGAATGGAGAGTTCTTGAATGATTGTTCAGGGTGTTGGAATGGGGTGATGGTTATTACAATGGTGATATTAAGACAAGAAAAACAGTTCAGGCGGCTGAATTAAATGCTGATCAACTGGGATTGCAAAGAACTGAACAATTGAGAGAACTTTATGAGTCTTTATCCCTTGGTGAAACTAATCCTCAAGCTAAAAGACCTACAGCTGCATTATCCCCTGAAGATCTAACTGATGCTGAGTGGTATTTCTTGGTTTGCATGTCCTTCATGTTCAATTTCGACCAAGGGTAATAAATCTTCTACTTGATGAAACAATTATGATGATTGCTTTTCTTTTAATGTTTTCTATTCAACTTTGGATTTACTACCAGTTTACGTAATCATTTTGTAGTAGCTGAGTTTGATAGATTGAACATAGTTCTCTTTTGATTCCAGTCTTCTTTACCGAAAACAGGTGTGACATGTTTGGCGTCCTTGATAATTTGTGGTCATTGTTTGTAAGAAATAGAAATATGTAACTTTTTTTCTTTCTCTTGGCACCTACCTGCTGGGACCATCTCTTGCTGCATTCAGAGAAAAAAAAAATAATCTAAGATTGTTCTTTTTTTTTTTCTGTGTTTGTGTGTGTTTTCATGAAATGAAATGTGCCAATTCAGTTGTTATGAAATATGGCAACTCCATGTAGATTGTTGTATGCTTGTATTTTTATGCATATATTTTAACACAAAAAGAAACCCAAGAAGAACAGGGAAAGGGAATACTGATTGTATTAATTTATTTAAATTGTCAAAAAGGTTGCCTGGAAGGACACTAGCGAATAATCAAGCAATATGGCTGTGCAATGCTCACGTTGCGGACACGAAAATTTTCTCACGCTCGTTGCTTGCAAAGGTAAGTCAGTTACTTTTATAAGAGTGACATCATATCAATTTTCATAATGCCCACAAAAAAAAAATGTTCATTTTCATTTTTAAGGACTTTCAAGATTCTGACATCTTGTTTATCCACTTCTGCATTTCACGACTGGCACCCGGCTTGTGTTATTTCCAGAGTGCATCCATCCAGGTACTTAATTTTGTCTGAACCTTTATTAAAAAAAAAAATAGTTTGGAACATAACAATGTCTTATGATCGACTTGCAGACAATAGCGTGCTTTCCACATTTAGGAGGCGTGATTGAGCTGGGAGCAACTGAACTAGTAAGATCCATTCTTTCAAATTTAAAATTACCTTCTTCGTATTTGCTTCTTTCTTTATTTTTTTCTTCTTTATCCGTTTTTTCGAGAAATTGCAACCTTAAGATAGGAAATGAGTTACTAGTTTCTTAAACAGGTTCCTGAGGATATGAACCTGATTCAGCATATAAAAACCTTGTTTCTCGACTGCCCTTCAACTGTAGTCCCACACAATCCCTTCTACTTCCCAAACAGCATCAACAATGGTCTCACTAATATCCCTGAAGAAGGCCTCGACCATCTTCTGGATTGTAACAATATTGACATTACATCTCCAAACAACTCGTCAAATGAATTTGCCGACAACCTTCTGAGGGATGAGTCGAACTTGGTAGAAGGCGAGGAGGCTTCACAAATGCAGAGCTGGCCATTTATGGACGATGCCATCAGCAATTGTCTGAATAACTCGGTAAATTCGAGCGAATGTGTTTCCCAAACACACGAGGATCCAGAGTCAGTGGTCCCGTTTTTGGGTGGGAATAAGGAAATGAATGGCTTAATTCAAGAGTTGCAACCGAACAATGACGGGCATTATCATAGTGTGCTCTCGAATCTCTTGAAGAGTTCTAATCAGTTGATTCTTGGGCCTTACTTTAGAAATGGGGGCCGTAAGTCGAGCTTTGTTAGGTGGAAGAAGGATGAGTTGGTGGTAATGGCTGAAAGTGGGAAATCGCAGAAGTTTCTGAAGAAGGTTCTGTTTGAGGTGGCTAAAATGCATGAAAATCATCGACTCGAATCTGTTCAGAACAAAAATACCGACTCACGACCAGAAGTGGAAGAAAATGAAAAAAACCATGTCTTGTCTGAGAGGAAGCGTAGAGAGAAAATAAACGAGAGATTTTCGATTCTTGGGTCACTTGTCCCGTCTGGCGGCAAGGTACGTAAAATCTCTTATTTTTATCTAATTACAAAAAAAAAAAAAAAAAAAAAAAAAAAAAAAAAAAAATGACAAGCCCTTGATTCATATTTAGCAATTATGATTCATATTTAATTGCAGCTTTGTAATTACTATCTACATATTGATGAAAGTAATTTCCTCATCTTTTGCTTAATTAATGCAGGTCGACAAAGTATCAATACTTGACAATACAATTCAGTACTTGAACGAGCTCGAGAGGAAAGTCGAGGAGCTCGAGTCTTACAAAGCATCAATGGAGTTGGACTCAACTGCCCAAACTAAACCACAGGATGCAGCAGAGAGGACCTCTGGCAATTACAGCCCCAATAAAGTCAGTAATTCTAATAAGAAGTCATCAGCAGTCAAACGGAAGGCTTCTGAAATGGAAAGAACACAAGCCCATGATGATATAACCATTAACGTTATAGACAAGGATGTGTTGATCGAGATGAGGTGTCCTTGGAAAGACTGTGTTTTGGTCGAGATTATGGCAGCTGTTAACAAACTACGGATGGACACGCAAAATGTGCAGTCTTCAAACACTGACGGAATCCTATCTTTGACTATAAAAGCTAAGGTTAGATATATCCATATCAAGAATGAGCTTTTCTATTTGTTTGATGAAATTTTACCTGATTTGCATTTTAAAATGGGGTAAAACATTTTTTGCAACCTGTACTATACGCGTTTTTCGACTTTGCAACCTGAATTTTATGATACTTAATTGCCCCAGTTGCCAAAACTGTTTTACCATTTAAAATGCAATGCATGTAGTTTTCTATTTATGATGATACATATGGGAAAAAAAAAATAAATGAAAATAAGAAATTGTTATACTAACGACCATTGCCAAATTTGCAGTGCAAGGGATTGCGAGCTACATCAGCAAGTGTGATCAGAGAAGCTCTTCAGAAAATTATCAAAAAATGTTGAAGAAGATGGATTATCAGGATATGTGGATGTGTAACTAATTGTACAAAAAATTGTATTCAGTAAACTTAGTAAGTCCAATGAATTAATAATGGTACGAGCCACCTTTTTTTGTTTCATCTTTATTTTATGTTTCCATTCTTTTCTCATGATTGCTTTAAAATAATAGCAGATTATGGCCAAAAGCTCCGGTCGATTAAAAATTTACTCATAATTGCTTTAAAATAAATCAAATCTCAGTTTCTGTTGGGGCAAAAAACTATTCATCCATCTCAATCAGTAAAAAGAAATATTTTCATGGGTCCGCGTATTAATCAAAATAATAAATTTGGAGTAGCTATCAACTCATTCAATTTGTCTATATTATTATTGAACGCGTGGTAAAAGCTCAAATATTCTACAAAAGTAGGCAGTGGGTTCCTTTCAGACATGATGATTAGCAGCCTTGATCGCACGGAATACTTTTCTCAATTTATTTTATTTACTCGTGTAATTTGTTTTTTATGAGTTGATCACACGTTTTAGGTAAATTTCCAAGACATAAATTAACTAGGACGTGGATAGAATCCTCTTGAATGATTGGTTTAGGTATCTTGTTTTGTTATGTCACTGAAACCCAGGGACCACGCACATTACAATTTATGAATTTATGGACAATGCTCCATTAAAGTATGCTGCTTTTTGCAATTCTGAATTTGAAAAGTCTTCATGTGCATTTTAAACTTGGAATAATCCCACTTCTTTTTGTTGTTTTTAGACGTCTCCAAGTGAATTTGATTGTGTGTTTTGGCTAGTGTTTATTATTGAATTTGCTTTATTTTGTATTTTAGCTAGTTTTCATTGAATCTGTGTTATTTTGTGTATTTGGTCTTCTTTATTGAGTGTCGTGGTCTCTCTTTTATGGAGTATCTTAATTGGAGTGTTGTGGCCTCTCTTTTATGGAGTATTTTAAGCTATGATTGGTTACCAAATGAAACAATCATTTATCATTGGATATTTTTTTACAATTCAAGATCCAATTTAAATTGCCAAAGTAAACCCGTCAAAAAAGAAGACAAGCAGTCACAAGACACAAAAATAAGGATGTAACATTTGCTACAATTTAAGCCACAGCACAATCAGTGTTCCATAAACGNAAAAAAAAAAAAAAAAAAAAATAGCTACCAAATTCAAGAATCATAGTGATTAAACATACCCTTGTTTCAATTATCAGCACAATCCAATGCGAATATATGCAAGAGCCATCTGTTTTGTTCATTGAGTACAGAGCCACGAAATACCCATTCCCAGGCAAAAGGCCCAACTCTTCACATCATGGTAAGAATTTGGTATTCATATGATTTCACTCCAAATTATTCCCACTCGATAGTCGATGGAGGTTTAGAAGTGATGTCCAGAAGAACTCGATTTACACCGGGAACTTCGTTGCAAATTTTTGTGGATAGATCGGCCAAAAACTTGTGATCAAAGTAATACCTGATTATTAGCACATAAAGACACAGTAAGCAACTAATTGCACACCCGACAAATCATAACATAATGGAAAATGTACCAATCTGCAGTCATTCCATCTTGACTCGTGACAGCTCTGAGAGTAATGGCATAACTGTGAGTTCTCTGGTCGCCTTGAACACCAACAGTTAGCACCGGCATGAAAACAGCAAATGCTTGCCATATAGAGTCATAAATCCCAGCATCCTTAATAGCTTGAATGAAAATCTCATCCGCCTGATTTAACCCAAAAAAATGAATAAAGAAACAGAAAAGAACAGCTAGACTCCCATAATTCATGTCCATGACACAATTATTATACAACTAGTAGCATTAAAACACCGTGTAATACACGTGTTGATTAAGAAATCTATACTTCCAACAAAATTATAAAGCAAAAATAAAAGAAATTTAATCATAAATTTCAAATAATTCAAAAAAATTACATTACTATTTTTTATGTACAACACACGTCACACCTAAAACTCGGTCTTTTGATATTACAATATTTTTCAAACGCATAGGGAGAGATACCTTGCGCAGGATGTCAAGACGATTTCCCAAAGTAACATCACCAGGAACACGTACTGCAAGGCCGGGCCCAGGGAAAGGGTGGCGCTTCAAGAACCCCTGTGGGACCCCCATAATCCTTCCAAGTTCACGAACCTTCAAAATCAAAACCAACACAAATATTTATCAATTTAAGGAATGGATGCAGTCAAAAGATGAAATTCACCAGAAGAAAAGTAGAAAACTTGGAAAAACTTAATACCTCATCCTTAAATAGAAGTTTGAGTGGTTCAATAAGCTTCAGTTTCATATCCTTGGGGAGGCCCCCAACATTATGGTGGCTTTTTATCGTGTGAGAGTGTGTCCTTCCGCTTCCAGGTGGTGGACAGGATTCAATCACATCAGGGTATAAGGTTCCTTGAACCAAATAAGCAGGCTTTTTCCCCAATTTTCCCTCTAAATCATGGGCAAAAGCGTCAAAGATATTGATGAATTCATTTCCAATTATTTTCCGCTTCTTTTCAGGTTCCGTGACACCCTTCAGCTTGCTTAAAAATTGGTCCACAGCATCAACGCAGGTAACGGGTAGATGAAGATCCCTCTCGAATGTCTCCATTACCCTCTCCCTCTCTTGCCACCTTTTAATGAAACAAATACAGAAAAGATTATGAAAAGGAAAAGAAAAGGAGGAACAGTAATCAAATTCCTCAGCGGGTACACAATGCACACGCATCAAGTGTAGAACATGCAATCTCACCTTAGTAATCCATTGTCAACAAAAACACAATGAAGCCTGTCTCCAATTGCCTTATGGACAAGGGTAGCCGCAACTGTTGAGTCAACCCCACCAGAAAGCGCACAGATGACATGATCATCAGGTGAAACCGTGGTTTTGATGATTTTCAATTCCTCTTCAAGAACATCTTCCATTTTCCAGCCAGCTGTTATTCCACACAAGTCAAAGAGAAAGTGTTTCAGTGTTTCCATTCCCTCTGGTTGCGAATGTGTTACCTGCAAACGATATAAATATTTTCAGAAATGATCCCTTTGGAATCTTTGGAATGAGCTCGGGAATATGAGGCTATCTTCAATTTCTATACATTTAGCCCACAGTAGAAATGAGTTCTAAAAAGGATAGTAAATTAGACAGTAATGCCAGCAGTAACTAATATATACTGAATCTATTAACAAGCACAAAAAGATAACTAAATAAGCTCAATGCAGCTCATGTTATCTTCCCTGTTTCAAAGTAACCTTAGGGTAGACTCGAATAGCGACTGCTAACCCCTCAAGCAACACAAGGATGCAAAACATTAGCTCCCAACAGAATAAAAGACAAATCAACTATTATTACCTTCACTACCCCAAAGGAACCCCAAAAGATGCGACTTTTATACTAGAGGACTAGAGTAGTACAGATAACATCTCCACAGCTTTAAGCACACTAGGTAGACTCAAAAGGGAAAAGCTTGGCAATCACAGCAATCAATTAAGAGATACAGGTAGTTTGGATACAAGATATTAGCACCACAACTCTATGAAATTCCACTTTGAACAACAACAACAAAATTGAAATACCGAAGCACACGTACCTCAGGATGATACTGTAGCCCGTAAAACCCCTTCTCCTGATTTTGAAGGGCCGCGATAGCTCCCTGCTTACTCCTCGCCACCACCTGAAACCCCTCCGGCAGCCTGACTGCCTCGTCCCCGTGGCTCATCCACACACTCTGCCTGTCCCCAACACTCCTATTCCCAAAAAGCCCCCAGTCGACCTCCACCTCGATCTCCATCCTCCCGTACTCGTGCTTCTCACCGACCCTCACCTCGCCGCCCAATTGCTGCACAATCAGCTGGAGCCCGTAGCATATGCCCAGGACACGGACCCGGTTCGACTCCACGTAGTCAATGAAACCGGGTGCGAAGCAGGGCGCGTCCGTCGTGTGGACACTGTGGGGGCCTCCGGAGAGTATGATCACGCGCGGGTTGAGGTCGGCGATGGCTTTCAAGGGGGAGGTGCCGTTGATACAGAGGGAGAAGACGTTGAGGGCCCGAATCCGGCGGGTGATGAGGTGGGTGTACTGCGAGCCGAAGTCTAGGATGAGGACCAGGTTCGATTTCACGTCCTGAGCCTCCATTTTTTTCTGGCTTTTTCAGTGGATTTTTTGGGGTATACTGATTATGTTGTTGTTGTGTAGCTGCAGAGCAAATGAAGGAGGTTTTATACGTGAGAGTTTCAGAGTGGGGGCTAGGGTTTATGTAAATGGGGGTTTTATATGTGGCGGGAAGCACAGTGGACTTAGTCTTTACAAGTCCACATTTTGGGATGTTCCACCGAGAAATTTGGAGTAAGAATTTATAATTTATTTGACTTTTTTTGTACCAAACAAGTTTTATGCGTATGTCAGTTCTGGATCCTTGTAGTTGGCCTTTTTGTTATCTCAAGAGGTAAATTACGGGATGTGTCTCCTGTCAGTCGTATCTCCCCCTTTACACACTAAACTTAGAGTTTGTGAATCTCCCCCTTTACACACTAAACTTAGAGTTTGTGAAGGTATAACGCCACAGAAGTGATTACCAGCATATTCCATTTTTCAACATAAATACATATATTTTTACACTCAATATTATAGTTATATCATACTTTTGTTTATATAGTAATTTAAAGTATGATATTGGAATGTAAAATTATGTATATAACTAAATATCTTGAAAGAGTGATAGAGTATGATTACCTAATCATTAAACCACTCACCTAACGACAAATTACTGTAGTTGCATGTATACATCTATTTGCACTCCAACACCTTAAACTTACATGAATGTAAGGGACACATACATACACATAAAACCAATAAACCACCTAAAATCTATTTGCACTCAAACTTATATGAATGTAAGGGGCACATAGATGCACATAATACCAAAAAACACCTAAACGATTACTATAAAAGTCTTTTAGGTAGAATATACCACCATATTTTATTCATTATTTCAAACCATGTAGATTGGAGAACTAAAACTGTCAAATTCACATACAACCCCTAAAGGCAAAACAAAATTTGAAACTACAAACATTATGAACAAACACTCCTAAGTATAAAACTCCAGCAGAACATCCAGCATGCATTCCTCCACATACTCTTCAGAAATCTCGTTCACGAGCTCTTCAGTATCAACCCGAATGTCGATCCATGATCCACATTTCGCCACATCTTTCGAGACAAGCTGGTCCAATGTCCTTCTCTCAGTCCTCGGAAGCAGAAAAAAATCAGCTCCTTTCATGACCTCATCAAGAACAAGCTCTGCCAGTGGCCCGGGTTTGATTTTCGGCTTCACGAACGATGGCCAAGGAGGAGAGCAAAAATGAAATTCGTATATGTCTACTAATATTTCATTTATGCGGTCAAAAAGAAGTTTCGGGTCAAAATAACCGTCGACAGGGGAAAACTCCACTTCATAAAATAAGAATGAATCGAGTATCTCTTCATGTGTGGATGCGATTTCGGATAATTGATCCCAGTCTAAACAAGAAGCTTCTAGTACCGAATGAACGTACTGGGAGAGGTGATCTTGTTCTTGCATGCATGAATTTGGTGGGTCAAAGTCTAGACGACGTGGTTTGAATTGATGTCCTAAAAATTGCCCTGAAAATATAACCGGTGAGGCCATATTCGGGAGTAGAGGATAGGGATGTTAGTTTTTATTTTTATTTTATTTTATTTTTCTTCTTTTGAGCTTACCAGATTCAAGTGTGGCGCTTGGGGGACTGTTAGCGTCTTCTGTGAAAAACGGGTCGAGTACTGAAACCGGGCTCTGATGTTCACCTTGGTGTTTGATGGTGTTGGCTGAGTCTAACTGGTTGATGTTTGATGGTATCGATGGTAACCCATCGATTGTTGATGTGGACACCTCGTTCTCTGATATTGAACCCTATAAATCAAAAAATACTTTAGTTAGCAGGTCAAGGTACAAGTTGAAAACAGAAAGCCAATAAAAAAAATGGCAGGGGAGTGTTTTAAAAAAATTTGATGCAAAAGATTATGAACAAAAACCACTGTTACATAATGTATGCATTACAGTTTCATCAGCCTTTTGTAATTCTGTTGCGTCTGTTAACTGCAATTTTTGAATGTCATAGCTGTTTGTATCAGTAGGCACCTCTGAAGTATGCAATTGGGATACACCTGTAGAAACATTCAAGCATTTTTTTTTTTCACAAAATAAGAAGAAGAAGAAATCGGTTATGTCATAAACAGGATTAATTTTATACCGTTAGACTTGATATCATCAATAGAAGAGCTGTTGTCATCGTGTGCTTCTTCATCAGTGCTTGGAGTTGGAGATAAACCAGTTTTTGTATCCATTATTTGTAGGATACGGTTTTCGAAAACAAAATCACATGATGTAACCTCCGAGTTATGCCTTGATGGGCTTAAACAAACCCCTTGATTAGCCTTTGGCATTTCTGAAATGATTTCACCAACTCTGGCTGAACCATTGTAAGGACTGATGATCATCTGGTCAAAATCAGAACCATATGGGCTGCCCCTTCTTGGGCCAATGGCCCGAAAGTCCCTCTCGGGCGACGCCAGAATCCGGCCCAGGGTTTTTGGGGATTTTTTGTCCATCAAAGTCTTCGTAGCATTTACATTCTTGAATCTTGCAGAAAGGTGCCTCTTTGCCTCCAAAATTACATCAAATCCTTGTTGGCCAGGCAGAGTCCCCTCACTAGGAAACTCCAAGTTTCTTTTTGACCCGAAATTCGGAAACTTGCTCGATTCTTTTTTAGTCCCACCAAACGTAAGCTTCAACTTCCTCTTCATTTCTTTAAAAGAGAAAGATTTCGGTTTCGCATCCGGAAAATTACCGAACTTTTTATGAGCCTGCAATGATGAGCAATGGCAGTTCACATTTTCCGATTGTTTTGCTGATTTTTGAGGCGCTGGCTTTAGTATCACTATTCTGTCCGAAGGCTGTTCTACAAAATTTGTTTTCGTGGACTTTGACTGTGAATTCGTGCCCATTTTCCCATTTCTAGCGATAAATACACTTCCGGGATTTTCTGAACTACTAGTCGAGTCGAGGCCCTCGAGTTCTTTTCCATCCAAGACAGACTTAAGTGTTTGTTTTTCTATTCGAGGATATTTAGAATTCTTGAAGGGCCTTTGTAAGAGAGATTCTGTTTCCAGAAAGAGCCCCCCAAACAGGTCCTTATCTGAATCCGGAATTCCAAATTCATTAGACGAGGACTTGGACCGAGGATAAACCATGCCTTTCGAGATGAGCTTTCTGTGAATAAACATCCGATCAACAAAAGCTTTTGCGCTTGTGTGAATACTCTCTTCCTGCTGATTATGAACACAGACCGTCCTTAAAATTGCAGCTAACGTAACATTGTCTAGAGATATATTAGATGAAGTTGGAAGCAGCTGATGGAATAAGTTAGCCGCATCACTTAAATAACACGAAGATAAGTGGTGCGCTTTATGGCTCTTCTCTTTTGCTCTATTCTGAGCCTTCAAGAGAAGGTCGATAAGTTGATGATCGATTTTTTCACATTGGTGCTGTTCGATTATCTGATATATTGCCTCGTATGTCTCAGAGGGCATATATTCATCATCAGCCTTGACATTTCCCAATTCTACTTCATTCTGATTCTAAAGTAAATCATATATTAGTATTCAAACGACACGGGAATTGTAAATTTTGCGATAACATCACAAAGAAAATATTCAGCGAACACACTCCAGGAAACTAGCAAGGCTACCATTATTAACCAGTAAAAAAAAAATTATGGTTGAATGTAAAAATGACAGCTTACTTGAATTCTTCGGCATTCTTCATCAAAGCTCGTGAGCTGGTCAATCTTTCTTGGACGAGCTGTTGAAATAGATTCAAGATCACAATTTATGGCTAATACGAAACTGTTGCAGCTTCATGAACTAAAAGTTTGAGCTCATCTTTTACTAGGAACAGGGTAAAATATTTTAAGGGGCTCACAAGATAATGAAACATTTATGGCCTTAAACCAACCGGTTCCTGTACAGACAGTCAACCACTCATAGGCTGTTTATTTATAGTATCACCTAACAACTTGACCCATAATAAACCAGCAGTCATCAATCAAGATATGAACACATTTGTGTTTTTAATTCCTTTTCTCTTCCATGAAAAACTCACTTAAGTTTTGCTTTCACACACTATGCTAAGATTACAAACACTGGAGAACAAATCTAAGTAGATTATATTTGTACCGGTAATTTGCTTGCTCGAGGGCCTCCCGTTTGAAATCAGCTTGCCGCAGGTTTGATCTTGGCAGGAGTCAATGGCATTAAGCAACCTCCACATAATGCTCAGTTCATGGTTCTGCTTTAGCTCTGAAATTCTTGTTGATCTCATCTCCATGACTAGATTTACTCTCTAGGCTTCAGTTATTATTAACGAGAC
>BKCP01004661.1:623781-636588 GCA_008636005.1 Striga asiatica | reverse complement strand
TTTTCTTTAATTTTGCAGCCAAGCATTTTCTTTTATTTGTTTGACAGCATAGTGGACATAGAGATAGAATAGAAGAGGGAAAAAACAATAATTTTAGTTGTTGTAGTGAAAATTATGGCTTTTAAAATAAGTCTGAAAATTATTCTAAATTCACCTCCTTACATTTTCGATGTATCTATTACAGTAAAGGAATTCATACCTTTTATGTAAAAAAAATCTCAATTGCGAGTAAAATAAGACTAGTTCAAATGATAGACATATAATAATGAATCACGTGAAGCAGATTTTTAAAAAAAAAATGGGTCTACAATCTAAACGTAATGTGTCCCCATAAAAAAAATTGTTTAATAAAATTTATCACATATATCTGGTTAGATATCATTTTAAACTCAATCTAAATAATGCAAAAATTTAGTTTAATATTTTTTTTATTTATCCTATCATTAAAGACTTAAGTGTATAACAAAAATATGTAACAAAAGTTAGACCACATCGATGCTTAAAATAATGGGAGACCATATCAATCAATGATTGTTTTTCATTCATGAGCTACTTTTTAAAATAAGTTTTCCGGACAAATTACGCTAAACCCCCATGTGTTATACGAAACGCGCTTCTACCCTGTGACACCCCCTTGTATTTAAGTAGTTGTTGCACGATTCACCCATTCCGTCTGTGACACCCCCTTGTATTTAAGTAGTTGTTGCACGATTCACCCATTCCGTCCAACTTAACGGTGCGTGCACAACACCTTCTATATCTGCGAAAATTTTATATTTTTTTTTTATTTTACATTATTAATAAATTATCTTTTAATTACCTTTATACCCTCCTGTGCTTTATTGAACAAGCTAAAATCTTTTGTCAATAGGAGGAATCGAACTTGGGTCTCAACGAGGTAAGCTTGCCCACTTAACCAATGGGCCATATAGATTCTTGTATAAGAATTGTACACAACTACATTTATTATATCAACTCTAAACGAATTAATAAAGTAAAATAAAAATATAATAGGTAAATTTAAAACAAATTAAATAATAATAATAATAATAAGAGTTTGAGAATAAAAATAATGTAAAAAATACAGTATGATAGAACTTAATATAGTAGCATGAATTGAAATTGAATAAATTATATATTTTTATTATAAAATTAAAATTAATATAAATTTGGAAATATATAATAATAAAAAAAAATAGATTTAAAAATAAAAACAATAAATTAATATAGTAGGTACATTTAATATATATTAAATAATCATAACAATAATAATAATAATATAATAATAACATGAAATAAATTAAATTAATATAAAAATAATGAAAAATAAATTATAATAAAGTAAGATAAAAGTAATTATAGTAGCAGGAAGTAAAATTAAATAAATTAACAATTTTATTTATTAAAATAAAATTAATAATATAAATTGTAAATGTATAATAATAATAATAATAAATTAGAAAATGAATAAAATTAAAGTAAACTAGTTAAAATAACATAAAAAATATAATATAAAATAATAAAATATAAAAATATTAATGTAAAATAAATTAACTTATTATAAAATAGTAAATTAAAATAAATAAAAATATTAAATTAACATAGTAAAATAAAAATATTATTTATCTAATAATTTTTAGTACAATTTACTCTTCAATACCATATGAATAAAAAATTAGAAAGAAATTATTATTTTTAGTAAATGATTTTAAGTAAAAATAAATAATTTTAATTTCAAAATTTTATTTAGTAAAATATATTTTAATTTTATATCATTGTATTAAGTTAAACAAAATAAATAAAATTTGATAACTAAGATTGTTAATATCCGAGTCCGGCCCCTATAAGGATACCGGTCTGAGAGACCGGGAGTCGGGTGGTGGTCGGTCGAACCAAGGGGGCCGGTCACCAGGATTGTTTGTAAATGCCGAGCCGAGCAGAAGTCAAAGACAATAGAAATGGCGGTCAGAATTGGACTCGGGGTCGGCACCTCGTTTCTCCAGTCGCGAGGCCGACCTGACTCAGTGCCGAGATCTATAAAGGACCCCGGACGCCGGAGGACGGCCAGGGACTGATATAGCCCAGCTCGGTACCCTGCCAGTCTGGCCCTCGTAGATATTAGGGACCCAGAAAATAATTAAATAAGGCCACTTGCCAACCAATGATTGCCGATGGGACGCCCCAAATTAGCCTGCAGGTCTAGGACGTCTAGCCCGGCCAAGGAGCATGTCCGCATTAAATGCAGCTCACACCAGCATTAAATGCGTTGCAGGTAATGATTGGAAGACCCGGAAATCACTCACAATCAGTCAGAGAAACGCCGACCTGTCCCGTCGAACTACTGTACGACAAGACCGGTGAACAGTACCTGAACAGTGCCGCATTAAAGAGCACTATAAATACCAAACCCTTCATTTATTTTTGGGTTGTTGAATCCCAACTGTCTAAGCTCTCTCTACATTTTCTCTCTCTAGGCTCGTGTAAGAACTCTGTAAGAATTTGTAAATATATCGCAAGTGCCGACCTCGTACGAGAGGCCGACCTCGTACGAGAGGCCGACCTCGTGATCCTTTAATAAAATCCTAATTAAACCGTATTCCCTCATCTTTTACTTCTTTACCATCTATCTTTTTTAATCGTTGACCGGAAACGTCCGTCAACAAAGATATAATAAGATGAAAGAAAATGAATAATTCAATAGTATAATATGAAATAATACAATTTAAAATAAATAATAAAAACAAAAGTAGATGAAAATAATTTAAATTAAATACAATAAATATTGTTATTTTAACTATAATTTTTGTATAAATACATATAAGTTATTGTAATTATTCAATTTATGTTGCATAGTTTATTATATTTTAGTTTATTATAAGTTTATAGTTTATTAATGTATTTTAATATAATTTACATTATCTTTTAAATTTAATTTGATTTGTACATGTGTAATGTTTATATATATTTAACGTTCTTAAATCTAACACACAAGTTGTATTGGTGGGGTAGTAGCAATGCTCCTTTTCTCCCATGAGGTCTTGGGTTCGAACCTCATGGCCTGCAAAATTTTTTAAGCAAATTTACCGTGATATTTTCAAAATATCGTGATAAATTCAATTTATCAAAAATATATATAAAAAATTCGGAGAGTATAACGGAGTTTTCAGCAAAAAATTAACTCCGTTAACTGGACAAATAAAAAAAGGGAGCGTGTGCATCGGTTACTCACTTACTCTAATACAAGGGGGTGTTATGCATTTTTTAAAACACAGGGTAGTAACGCGCCTGTTTCCTATAACACAGGGGGGTTTGGCGCAGTTTACCCTAAGTTTTCCTTTTCAAGGGAAACCAGTACGCGGCACTCATTTATATGATAGAATCTTTTACCTAAAAAAGTAGACACAATAAAAATGCAAGAGTGTTCTATAGTAACTATAAGATGTGGTACTTTCTAGTTTATGCAAATGTTAAATGAATCATTTCTACAGAGCTTGTCCGTTAAGTAGCTCATGCGATCTACGAGAGATATTAAATGAGTGGACCATTGGGCTTGTCCGTTCAAGCCTAAAAAATAATAGAGTTTGATCATCTATTTTTTACCTCTTTTATGTTATTTTTTTTGTCGGGACGTTAAACCTATCTTTTACCTCTTTTCATCAACGTCATTTTGTTTGTCGGGACGTTAAACTTGAGTCTGGTAGCGCTAGCCCGTAAATAAATTAATATATTATCCCGCTCCACACGTTTATAATAATATAAATTTGATTTCAGTATATATGTTTATTCATTGATATAAGTAAAATAACAATATTACTTAATCTTGTTTCCTTGTATACTCAATTATTATTTTATTATAAAAATTATTCTAATATAATGTCATTATTATTTTTAAAAGTTATAGATGTAGTCTTTTTCTTCTTTTTATTTCATGTAATTAAAATATTTAATGTATGTTAATATTATCTGTTAATGCAATAAATTAAATTATGTAAATAAATTTAAAGTAAAACATTTTGTACGAATATTTTACAAAATATACACAAATGTTTTTTAGATTTTTTTATATATAATAATTAAACATCTTTGAAATTCTATGCAATTATTAATCATCCTTGAGATAAATTCGAAAGTTACCTGAATTCTAGGCAATTATTAATTCCGTCTGATTTTATGGGAAACAAATCATTTGGGAATGTAACAAAATGATAAGGAATTTTAAAATTTAAATTCTAAATTTTAAATGAGAAATGTTTTTACTTGAATTTTATGCAATTATTACTCTGTCCGATTTTATGGCAAACAATTCATTCGGGATTTTAATGTAACAAAATGATAAGAAATTTTAATATTTAATTTTAAATTTAAAATGAGACGTGTTTTTAATTGAAGTCTATTTGTCTAATTTTTTTGCAAAACACATCAATTAAGGGGGAATTAATACAAACTGGTTTTTTAATAATAAAATTATAATAAAATTGAAAAAATTATGGAAATAGAATGCATTAATTACCTTTGACTTTTCTTTCTACTAATTCTAGTAAATGGGATGACTTTTTATATAAGTATAGATTTCTAACATAAAATAGTATAAAATTACAACTTAATTATTTTAATTTACCCCTCATAATTGCCTCCAAATATATTTTATTCATTCACAATTTTAATTCAAAACGTATGTCTAGACATACCAAATTAGAAAAATTCCAATATCCAGGCCACCTTATGGATCAGGTTGAATTGAAACAGACGAAGACTCTGGAAAATAAAAAAATAAAATATGAGTTTTCGCTCCACAACTTGTATGCTTAATATTTTTCGAAGGTGCATTGCACTAGATTTGTTACGTTACATAGATAATTGTGAGTTGGTGGCCTAGTAAGAATANGCCCTGAGAATCTAACCTTAGTTATCTCATTGTCTTATGTCTGCAATACTTTTATATATATGTTCCTTTTTCGTACAAGTTTTGATTTAGCTTTTTTGTATTTCATTAATTATTTTTCTCCTGCCCCCAACAAGTCCTGGAATAAACCAATGATAAGTATATTATTTTTTAAATGTGCAACAAATAGTTGTGGACCGATTCGATGGGTCTACTCGAGACCTAGTCGACAGGAGTTGAGACCGGTCAACCCGATCGACATTGACTCGGTAACTATATATTTGAAAAAATTATAATAATATTTTAAAAATAAAAATTATATGCATATATTTATATGGTAAATATTTATTATGAGATACAATAATATTAACACTTTGATGTACGAAAGTTATATACAAATATTTATTTCTGTTACTTTTACGTTTATGTATATGAAAAAAACACTATACATATAATTTTTAAAAAATCCTAAAATAATTATTCAGTTCATCAATTAATCCGAACAACTACATAGTCATAGGTTAGTACATGTTTTCCCAATGTGAAACTCTCCAGCTAGATTATATTATTTTCTAGTTTTCTTGTCCCACAAAAAATAGAATTGATTAACCCTAAGTTAAAATGTCGAGAGATTTCTTATCACTATTCTTGAATAACAACTTTCAATAGGGTGTTATCCATTTGTTTATACTTTTCAGTTTGTTGTTAGAATTCTCTATTTCCACCTATATGTGTTTTTTAATTAATATTCGAAGTACAAATTTAATATACTATACATATACATCATGCAAAAAAAGAAAGAATGCCGTAGTGAATTTGAATTCATCTGGTTTACAGTAAAATGTCTACTGCTCACCGTCCATGACCATGAGCTGGCCATGCATGTCCCAAATTAGTACATATCTAATTAGTACGGTAGCTGAAAATTACAAATGTTATTTGGCCTTGCTAAAATAATTTTGTACACCAAAAAACATTGACAAATTAATTAATTGACCGGGCTTAAAAAAAGTCTATGCAGTATTTTTATTCTTTCTTTTTTTTTTCCCTTCAATTTGAGAGGTTGAATGTAGTCATCACCCATACATTTTTCATTTCAATTGAACTAATTCACCAAAAATTTAATTTTCATAATTTATATGTTATTATCAACCATTGGATTCTCCCATTAAACTTCTTTTATTGACTTATTCTCCTTTATATATATATTTGTCAACCATTTTAGAGCAACATTGGATTCCCTGTTGAGTAAGGCAGAAGATTGAAGAAGATGGTGAAATAAATTGTAGAGAGGAGGCAAAAAGTGGTGGTGGGGCCTGGGCCTGGGCCTAGGCCGTCCAGGTTTAGGTGCACTAAGTTTGATGCTTGGACTTGGACGGACTTAGCCTTGACAATTTTGATGGACCACCTGCCACAGCCCACATTTATTGCATGAATTAACATGTACTTACTTATTTATTAAAAAAAAAAACTCAATAAAGAGAAATTTATAATCTATATATATATTAAAGCTGAGCAGCTGGACATTTCCCTCCAAAACTACATTTAATACATTGTCATAAATGTTATCAATTTCTATGCATGATTTATGAACAAAAAATATTTATTACATATAAACAATTAATTTGTAGTATTATAATTGCATTGGAATTTGCACTCCTATTTTTCTTGACTAAATAAATGCTTCAACTACATATATTACCATGAAATAAATTTTGTTAACTTCTATGTATTATTTACCATTCAAACAATATCATAAATATTTGTTACAAATAAATACTTATTTTAGTCATAATAAATTATTATACAAATTCCCATTATATATATTTTTTTTTTCATAATCAATTATTTGTTACAAATAATATTTAATATTATACATAATTATTTATATGAATTCTCATCTCAATATCTCAATTATTATTTGTTTCTCTTCCCGTTTGCGAGTATGAGTTCCTTTCCTTATATATTATATTTTTTATAATAATAAGTTATCAATATTATTTAATCAATCACTAAAACAAAATTTAAAGTCAAATATTTTATTTAAAATCAATTATTATTTTTATTGGAACAAAATTTTTATTATTTTTTATAATAATAAGTTATCAATCTTAATTAATCAATCACTAAAACAAAATTTGAAGTCAAATATTTTATTTAAAATCAATTATTATTTTATTCAAATATTTTATTTAAAATCAATTATTATTTCAAATCAATTATTATTTGAAACATATACTCTATATTGATGGAATTTGCATACACATTAAGAAAATATGTAACCATCTCTTATTAATCTAATATTATATTATTTTATATCTTTATGTAATTCTAAGAAATTACAAGTGATCATTAATTTTGCATTAAGCACCTCATTCCTAAACAAGATATTTTAATTTAAATTGTGAAAAATCTAATCATTCACAAACTCTGATGTGAGCTGAAGTAAGAGTTAGTCAAGTCAACGTGTCATTCTTTTTAACAAAAATGCGAACTTAGAACTCCAAATTTCATACTTTGTTTTATTTTATTTTATAATATCTATATATATATAATAAGAATTAACATTTACCAAAAATAGTTAACAAAGATTTCCAGACATCATTTAATCCATACTATTTTTGGAAATTTTTTTATTTTTTAAATCAATAACATTAAATGAAATCGGACAAATTTTGGGATGGGATTCTCCCTATTATGAAAAATCGGAACAAATTTAGGATTTCGGGATTCTCTTTATTCTCTCGGTTTTGAGATTCTACTATTCTTAAAAAATTCCAGCATGTTTTTTTTCTAATAATACATCTCAGCAAGTTAGTAAAATTATTGCCTTAATTGCATGTTTTAATTTGAAAATCGATAATTTGGTCCCTAAATTAATCTTATCTGATTCACAATCAAGCACAAGGGAACCTTTCAGGCGAATCCAAATTCAAGTTCAAGAAATTAAAAGAAAAATAGATAATAAATTCTAAATAGAGATTATACCCTAATAATATTTAATCAAACTCAAGTTCAAGAAAATAAAAAATTAGAGGGCTCTAAATAGATCATACACACATTATTTTAACTCAAATAAAACCAACATTTTATGTTTTGCACATAAAATTTCTCTTTACAATAAGATGATTTGTTCTCAATTGTTCCACAAATATTCATAAACAAATAATCCAAATATTTTCAAACTGGATAAATTAATAATAAAATTACAGAAAATTAACCCATTAAATTTGCCATTGTTTTTTATTAAATTGTGTTATTTGTTGATTTTACGTGATTTCTGGAAATAGTTATCGTCGGTTGGAAACAAAAACATAAGATTCACAAGGTTAATTTGTGAATCGTTCTTGAGAATCGAACGAAACAAAGTTGAGGAAAAACATAAAATGGTAGGTGGATCTTATGAAAATCCTAAAAAGTTTGGGAAATTTTACCTTTTATATGTGAAACGGATTGTTCACGACCTCTAATCATTTTGACCGATTTAGACCGTCCTAACACCATTTTCGTGTATGTGGGTCATGTTAGTGTATATATTGAAAGCTTGACTTTTTGCGTTATTTACACTATTTCCTGTTAAATGAGAATTGCGTTCAACATAGAATGTTTTAGATACTTCTTACATATATATGTTACCCCGCATCTTCAATAATAATAGTATTTACCCGTGCATCGCACGGGCTACACACTAGTTTATTAGAAGACGACCACATATCCGCAACAAAGTTAGAAGATGGGCTCATTCTCTCTCAGGGATATGAACATTAGTACGATGGAGGTAGCTTTAGTGTAAAGTACATGCATGTATACAAATACAATAAAAAGTAATTACTAGTTTTACAAACAATGAGTTAAATATTAACATCTGCCTAAAATTGCGATTAAAAAGAAAAACAAAAAGACCAAAAAATGAATAATTCTGAATATGGGACCATTTCTCAAGTCCAANCAAAAAAAAAAAAAAGGACCAAAATGCAATTATGATTTATTATCATGAGTAGCTGAAACTATGTTCCTTTTGCATTTTTGTTTTTTGGATGTTACACAGTGGGACAAGATTGCAAGTGTGCAATTCATTGTCATAATATATAATGTCATAACACAGTGAAGCTAAGTTCAATAAATACAAAATGCGTGACAAAACAGTAGCAATGCGTGACAAAACAGTAGCCTTCCGAAGTTTTTTTTGGTGCTACTATTATTGTTGGCCCATGCTCAAAAAATATTCCGTTCATTTTTTAGTTTCAAATGTTGTTCTTGAATTTTTATTTATTTATATTTTTGTCATTATGATAATTTATTATTTACGAGTATTATTATTACAATCATGTTTTTACTTTTTATATGAAATCGTAGATGAATTTCACAATTTAAATTTACAATAAAAACATGATTTTCTTGAAATTATTTGTATGAATTGTATCTGGACATATTATATATCAACAGATTTAATATTAGCCTCCACGATTTAACTTTGCAAAATATTATTTGACAACATTACTGAGGCTTTTCAGCAATAAGGTTTTTCATTAGGGATTCATTTTCATATATTTTTATTGAAATAAAAAAAATAATGGATCTATAATATACCTTAGTTAATTTATTTCCATTAGGGACTCATTAAATTATTTTATTTTACTAGCCAAAAATATTTACGACCACGTGCATCTGATCACGTGCAATTTATTAGTGATATAAAAATGTCAATCTAGTAGTCTCATCACTTGAGTAACTCATGCAATTCTCACATTTTTTTGACAGTAGGACCAAAAACAATATTTGTGTCTCACAAAGCTATAAACTACTCCCTCCATTTTGAAATATAAGGCATTTAAGGTTATTGCACAAATATTAAGGAGACATTAATTAATGAATAAATTGACTAAATTAACCTTATTTACTCTAATCACAACCACTCCACACTTCCTTAATTTCAACACAATGAGGGTATATTTGGAAAAAAATGTAAAAATTTGTCTTGATTTTTGAGCGCGCCTTATATTTCAAAAAAATTGAGAAACTTTTATACGCCTTATATTTCAAAATGGAGGGAGTAATTTGCAAATTGTATACAGTGCACGGACCAAAAAAATAAGATGGTCATATGAATCAACTTGATTTTGAAAATATCTTGAAATGTTGAAGAAAATGAGGAAAGTATCTTGCAAGCTCTTGAAAATGTGATTCTGATACTCAGGAAAACAGGTCAATCTGAAATTTCCTTTAAAATACAAATGTAACTCAACTCAAAAATCAAAGTAATCTTCAATTATAATTGTGCAGAAACTTTTCTAAAATAAAGAAAGTGGAAAGCAATCCATGATAATATTATTTTGTAATCTTCAAATCGGATTTATCATTTATCTCATTATCTGAAAAAATAAATTTAATTTCCCACCCAAATACAGAACAATACAGAAAAGCTCTGCCCAGATAGAAAACACATTAAAAATCACATCTTTTTCTTCCCCATTGGGAGACTGATTTTTTTCCGAAATATAACTGCACACAGAAATATCCGAAGAAACTCACTCTAATAAAGAGAGGAGAGAAAAATGGTGGTACAAAGTAAGGGGTTTTGAGGAAGAAAAAAAAAAGCCCATTTCTTATGCGAAGTGTGTCATGGTAAATGTTCTTTTTGCTCGCATTTTATTGAAAATCTGTAGCTGTTCTTCTTTGTTTTCTAATTTTTGGTTTGCTTCATTTAGGTATTACCAGTTTTTGGTTTTTGGTAAAAATGTATAATATTCTTGGATGAATTTCAATGGGGTTTAAGGACCCAAAGTTTGACATTGTTCGAAAAAGTCCATGTGTTTCTTCTGATTAGAGCCAGCATAACAGTTTTTAAGAACGCTTGTTTTGGTTTTTGTGTAATTATCATGGCAATCAGATGTTTGAGGTGGGGTTGATAAAAGGTGGGATTTTTGGGTGGTTTGAAATCTCTGAGTTCTTACATACATTGTATACCATGTTGTTATAGTTGTTTCATTTTCATTGTCATGTTCTAATCGAAATATGTTGTGGGAATAGAGTTGTCAAGTGAGTTGTATAGAATATGGTTTTAATTTTGCATCTTAGATCGAGCTCAAACTCATTTATCGATTCGTTTAATTAATGACCCGAGCTCGGTTATTAGAAGTTCAACTTCGGCTCGGGTCGTTTACACCTCTACTGGGAAAGATAAAAAGGAGTGAACCAACTCTCAAAATTCTTAATTGTCAAGTACTCCTCGAGTAATTTTCGTATGATAGGGGCTCTTGAACTCTTGTGTTTTCTAACATACTATATTGGAAGCAGACGGTAGTAATTCGAGTCTGCTAGCAAGTTTGTGAAGTATATTCATAAAAATCGAGCGCGATTTTTTCCGATTCTCGTTCCGAAAAATGAACAATAATGAGAAATTCGAGCAGCGGTGGGAGTTCAGGCGGAAAGAGGTCGATGCCGACACCTCGAGTGAAGACAGCCAACCGAATGCAAGTGGGCCCCACGCTTTCAAGCAGAATTTAGTTGCTGGCCTCGTTTTGCTCGAAAATGACGAGGCAAGTGACAAACCGACTTTAGTCGCCGACGAAAAGAAAACCAAATCAAGCAAGAAGGCGAAAGGCAAGAAGAACAATGTTGCCGTTCAAAGGAAATCAAACAGCGTGCCAATCAAGAAAAATAAGCCGAACAGAAATCTCGAGAACGAGCATGCGACCATGTTTGAAGATCTCAAAGCCTTTGCCGATTCTTTAATGCAAGAACTCAGTGGTGACCGGGAGAATATGGTTACGCAGTTGAAGGATGAGATGAAAAAGCTTGCAGCCATTGTGTCGAAAAAGCTGGTTAGGAAGAAGAATAAAGAGAAACCCAAAAATTGCACGGTTATTAGAAACACGAAAGGCAAAGTGGGGTGTGATGCACGTAAATTGACAAAAACTTCATCCGAGCCCATCGAGAAAAACAAGGGAATTCTACAACTGACCAATAATGATGAGCTAAGCAGAGGTGGCAATGGAATATTGAATGTGCCAGCTGTCATCCCAAAACCGCAGTTTCAAAATCCGAGAACCCATTTGCCTTTGGGTGATCACAAATTTTATCGGCAATATGGGGAATTTCGTCCGGTAGAACAACAACTCGGGAGCTTTTCCAACATTTCAAATGGAAGTGTGGGTTTGATTGGACAAAACTACCCTCGAGCGCCTGACATTCCTTTCCCGGTCCCACTTGGTCATCTTGGGTCGCACGATGGGTCTAATGTTTCGAGCTTGACTTACTGTGATAAGATTAACGATGTGGGCCCGAGGTTGAACGGCATTAATAATGTGAATTTTCCTCAGAGGAATCAAATGTTATCGGGTCAATATTTTCCTTACGGCGGTGTGTTGAGTAAAGGTGGTGGGGAATATGTGTCTGTGAGGCCACAGGAAATCAAAGATGGCCAATTTTGCTTGGCTAGTTTGGGAAATCAACAGTGAGTAGGAAAAGAAGAGTTATTGTTTGCAGTTTATAGACCTTATTACTTGTTGTGCTGGTGAGTGTGAACAAGATCCCAGCTTAAAGGTGAGATTTTCTTTATTACTTTCAAGAGTTTGTTGATGCTTTCTATCTTTAGTAAACTGTGATTTTCCAGAGATGTTCTGATATCTAAATGAATAGTTGAATGGATATTTGTGTGATGAGGACATGAACATGATTATGTGATTTGTCAATCCTTTTTGTTCATATGAAATATGAAATATCTGCATCAAGAAACAATAAAAATAGAGAATCCTGGAATTAGGCTTTGTAACTGATGAGAGCTTTTGGCTTTGAGTTGACATTTTATCCTAACATGTCAAAATTGGCGTCAAAATCACAAGAAATGAAAAGGATATGGCTTTCCAATTTCATATTTTTAATATAATATAGCTTCATTAGTGTGACAAAAGACTGGCATTTTT
>BKCP01004661.1:604844-623584 GCA_008636005.1 Striga asiatica | reverse complement strand
TTATAATATATAAAACTAAAATTGCGGAATATAGTGATGATAATACAAATTTGACAAAATCGTGCTCCTCGTGGAAACAACTTATTACACGTCACAATCTTCAATCATACTTTCCCTTCGTCAATTATTTTATGACGCAGTCAGTCTGAACTCACTTTCGCGCCAATGCTACCAAGAGTTCGTTTCAAACCCATACGACGCAGAACAAACTCTTCCATTTTCATCCACCAATCGAAATACTCAACAAACCCGCTTCTAGAAGATCGAAAGACCCAATCCCCATTGCAAGAACTCGACTTTCACTGCTATCTACGAGATATATGCTCGCGAGAATGCAAGAAAATTCAGTCCCGTCAAGTGATCGACCAAATGCCCGAAAGACTCAAGCTTTCTCTAAAAACTGCCAAAGCAGTCCACTCCCAGAGCTTTAAAATTGGCCTTTCAGCACATTGCAACTTGGAGAACTCCATATTAGACTTATATGCGAAATGCGGGAACGTGGGTTACGCGGAAAAAGTATTCTTACACCTCCAGGTAAGGGATGAATCAGCTTGGAATTCAATTATGAATATGAATTCACGTAAAGGGTCATTTAAAGATGTAGTGGATTATTTTCTCTCTATGCGGTGTTCTGGGGTGATAGGCGATCAGTTCAGTTTTGCGATGGTTTTGTCAGCTTGTGCTAAGCTGATGAATTTAGAGCTTGGGGAGCAATTGCATTGTGTTGTTATGAAAATGGGCCTTGAAGCTGGTAATTATTGCCAGGGTGCATTGATTGATATGTATGTGAAATGTGGTTGTCTGGAGTTTGCCACGAGAATATTTGATGGAGCTGTGAACCCAGATAGAGTTTCTTGGACTGCAATGATTTCTGGCTTCTCTCAAGCTGGTTTGACCACAAAGGCAATCGAGATATTCGAGAAGATGCAGGAGTTTGGACATATTCCGGACAATGTAGTATCTGTAACCATATTAAGCGCTTGCGTAGGGCAAGGCAGGCTTGAGGATGCTTGCCGCCTGTTTTCCCAAATGCCTGAACCGAGTAGTATTGCATGGAATGTAATGATTTCTGGACACGTGAAAGGTGGCTTTGAGGCAAAAGCTATTGAATTTTTCAAGAATATGGTCAAATCTGGGATTGAACCAACACGTTCCACACTAGGAAGTGTGTTTTGTGCGATTGCAGCTGTGGCCAATCATAAGTACGGTCTGCAGGTCCATTCTTGGGCCATTAAGAAAGGGCTCGACACTAATGTGTATGCTGGGAGCTCTTTACTGAACATGTATGCCAAATGTCAGAGGATGGAGGCTGCAAAAGCAGTATTTGATGGATTAGAAGAAAAAAATGATGTTTTGTGGAATGCATTGCTCGGAGGTTACGCTCAGAACGGGCACGCTCGTGAGGTTTTGGAATTATTTGTGAATATGAAGGTCATGGGATTTCAACCTGACGAATATACTTATACCAGTGTACTCAGCGCTTGTGCTTGCTTACAGAATATTGATATCGGCCGACAGGTACACACGATTATAATCAAGAATGAGATTGGTGCAAACTTGTTTGTGCAAAATGCATTAGTCGACATGTATGCCAAATGTGGGGCTTTATTCAACGCGAGGAAACTATTCGAGCGAATAAGAAATCGGGATAATGTGTCTTGGAATGCTATCATTGTTGGTTACGTGCAGGAAGATGACGAAAAAGAAGCTTTCTTTATGTTCCGCAGAATGATGATCGAGGGTAATATTGCACCTGATGAGGTATCCTTAGCCAGCATAGTCGGTGCTACAGCAAGTTTGCAAGATCTTTGTAAAGGTAGGCAAGTGCACTGTTTTCTGGTCAAATACGGCCTCGAGAATGGCCGTTATGCTGGAAGCTCACTCATTGACATGTACTGCAAGTGCGGAGTGGTTGAAGATGCAACTCTGGTTTTCTCTCACTTGCCTGAAAAAAGTGTAGTCGGGATGAATGCTTTGATTTCTGGTCATGCTCAGTCGAGTCTACATGCGGCAGTAAATATATTTAAGAATATGAGTTGTTACGGGCTGAAACCTTCGGAAGTCACTTTTGCCACCCTTCTGGAGTCGTGTTCTGGAGAGCCCAATCTAAATTTCGGAAAGCAGATACACTGTTCTATTATAAAACTCGGCCTTTCCTATAGTGACGAGTTTTTAGCAGTCTCTCTCTTGGGCATGTACATGAGCGCTCACAGAAATAACGATGCAATTAATCTATTTTCGGAGCTCCGTCATCCGAAAAGCACCGTACTATGGACAGTCTTGATATCTGGAAATGCTCAAAACGACTGTGGTGAAGAGGCTTTACTTTGGTACCAAGAAATGCGTGCCCACAATGCCCTTCCCGACCAAGCCACATTCGCCAGCGTCCTTAGAGCGTGCTCGATTTTAGCATCTTTGCAAGACGGCAGTAAAATCCACTCTTTGGTGTTCCGTATTGGTTATGACAAAGACGAGTTGACTGGAAGCGCCCTTCTTGATATGTACGCCAAATGTGGGGATATGGAAAGCTCGTCACAAGTCTTTAATGAGATGATTAGCCGGAAAGACGTTATTTCTTGGAACTCGATGATTGTTGGGTACGCCAAAAACGGGTATGCCGAGAGTGCTCTAGAAATCTTCGATGAGATGAGGCGGTTAAATGTGAAGCCTGATGAGGTCACTTTTCTCGGAGTTCTTACTGCATGCAGTCATGCGGGAAAAGTATCTGAAGGTCGAGTATTTTACGAGGAAATGATTGTTCGTTATGGTATTAAGCCAAGAGTGGACCACTGTGCATGCATGGTGGATCTCTTTGGGCGCTGGGGATTTCTTGGGGAGGCGGAGAGTTTTATTAACAATATGGGCTTTGAGCCCGATTCCATGATATGGGCCACGTACCTTAGCTCGTGCAGATTGCATGGGGATGATGTGAGAGGGAGACATGCGGCCGAAAAGCTAATTGAGTTGGATCCTCAGAATTCTTCTCCTTATGTGTTGCTTTCGAGTATACATGCGGCTTCGGGCAACTGGGATGGTGTTAATCGTGTGAGGGAAAAGATGATAGAGAAGGGAGTTAAGAAGTTTGCCGGAAGTAGTAAGATTTCAAGGATGTAGTTGGACAATGTTTTGGGAAAAAAAGACAGATTTTTTTTCTTTTCTTTTTCAAGTGATGAAACCCATCATAAGGCGAGTGAACGTTGGTTGAGAAGCCAAACATCAGTGATTTTGCGGAAGACTTGAAAAGAGAGATAATTTTTGTTTTCTCTTTCAAGTGATAAAACCCATCATAAGATGAGGGTCTGACTATACTGGAATGTTGGTTAAGAAGCCGAACCTCAGGGAGATGGTGAGTTTCCGGAAGACCTTAAAAGATCATCAAATCATAATAATTCCTTAGTGTGTGAGCTTAAAGCTGCTAAAGAAAACATGCTTTGGTCAGTGAGAGGAGAAAAAAAGAAAGTTGGTGGCTCCAGATGGAATTACCAGAACACTCGGAATAAAGAATGTTAGCAGATCGGGTCTGAAAGTCGACATTGTTCAGAGAAGGTAATGTTGGATCTTGAATGGTACTTCCATATTTTCTAAAGCTGTTGGAAGTAGGAGTGACATATGACAATGTCCTTGAAGTGCTTCTCAACAAGCATGCTATAAAATAGCAAGTGGATTGTTTAAGACCTTATGCTTAGGAACTTCGTTCAACATCTTGTCCCGACTCTGACTCTGACTCTGGAGCATTTGGTTAGCTACATCTGCCTGTGCTGTGTGAGTTTACAGTTATGTGAGTTATGTTCTTGAATGAGTGACCAGATGTTAGATTATCTGTATTTGACTGTGATAGATTTTGATGAAACCACTCTATGAAACTGAACAATTACACATGATTAGCTCTGGGTTATGTTTGAGTGCCATGAGACCTTAATATTTAGTTCTTGCTCAAATTTGTTAACTTTCGATTTTTCTGCTCGATAGAATTTGAAAATGAGCACCATAAGGTACATTCCGCTCGATTGTTCTTTTCCTGTCGTGAGTTTGGCTTCTCATGCATAATCATTCCAAACGACTTTGCCTTCTTGCTGACAAGAAATCTAGAACACGGTCAACCTTATTTGATTGCCATGAACAACCCACATTGCTATTTGACACTTGCCCTTTTTATTTAGGCTAGTTGATTTTCGCATACTATCCATCTCTTTGTAACTAAAAGTGGAATTTGTTATGTGTAAGTGTAGTCTGATAGATGATGTGGTCCGTTATGCAGGTTCTCTTCCACATGTACGCCTTGAATCTTCTCAAGAATCAGTGATAAGAAGCACAGGATATCACCACTCTGAAGAAGTAAATAATAATAACCAGTTTTATATTCCGAGCTTTATCTAGAAAAGTCATTAGGAGGCAAGAATAAATTGTTATTACATTGAACTTAGAGCTGTTAAACGAATTGAATGGCACATGAGATTGGTTTGATTTGTTAAGACTCCAGTTCAGTTATGATAAATAAGTCAAACTCGAGCTCATCTAACATACTTAGCTCTGAATGCTCATTAGGCTCGAGAAATAAGAGTTTTATGCAATTTTTTATTGTTGATAAATGAGCTGAAGGTCGAGCTATTATCGGCTGGCTTAGACTTTCGTACAGAATTATTTATTAATTAAGTGAACCCTTAATTCAATGCTGGCTCATGTCATGATTGGGACACCTGCCCTTTGGTAAAACCGTCCTTCAAATATGAATATTCAAGCCTCAATGATTATCAAACTCAAATTAATTTATTTGTTAAAATACGCCACCACTAATTTAGTCAGAGCTCCTACCATAAATGGATGTGACGATAATATTAAGCTAATCTATATATATATAATTGCTAGCTAAGTAATAAATTTTACCTAATAAATAAAACCTAATAAATTTTATCTATGTGGCAAATCATTAATAAAACCTAGAACCTAATAAATTTTATTTATGTGGCATTAATACACCAAATCTCATTAATAAGAAAATATTTCATTATATTTTTTGGGTTAATTAAGACAAAAACTATTATATTTTATGTTAATTGATTAATAATTATATTTTTTATTGAATAATATAATAGTTAATATTAAAATTAGTAATTATATTTTATACTAAATAATATATGAAAGTTACATAAAATTATATTTTACACTAAAATCAATATTTTTTTATATGATGAAGATGTTGTTTATTAATAAATTAATTTTTTTTATGTCATAGTAAAATTTCTTAAAATCACATAAGCAATTGTTATAATAAATGTAATATTTTTCAACTAATTAATTGGTCATAATCACTCAAAATTATAAAAAATATATATTTATTACATTTTATGCAATCAATATAGTGATTCGTATACAATCAAATCGTGTGTACTATTTATTTTAACCAATGATCAAATTTTAAAATATAATACTATTATATAATTTATAATTTTAATATTATATACATAAATATAACTTATAATACTATATGTTTGAAATATAATACAATTATATAACTTATAATTTTTATATTATATACATAAATATAACTTATAATATTTAATTTTATTTACATCTGTACAAATGCACAGAGTCGAATACTAGGTTATTTTCAAACCAGAGGTTGCATAAGCATCCATGCAATAATCGTAGAATCATCACAACAAATAAAAGGTTGATATATGAATAAATTATTCAAAAGTTTTTCTTATAAATGGAAAATAAAAGTTGTCACTATTCATAAACCAGGCTGGGCTTGAGGTAATATGGGTGCATGTGACAATCCCTTATATATGAGTTGTCGTAGCATTGAAGATTGTGATTTACATGACAAATTGGCACCATAGACAAAAGACATGACATCAAAGCTTAGGTGTAAGGATTAGAATGGCTACGATTTGGCCCACAAAACAAAATAAGATTTAAAATCAATTGCAACAAGTTATTCCGTTGATTAATCATGAATGAGTTTGAAATATATGTTGAATGAAATGTAATTTTCATACGGTGATACATTATTTTTTAATTTATGTTGTTTACTGAAGTATCATATTGAAATATATTTGTCCAATGCTTTAGTTTGTTCAAATTGGCTCCTCCCATTAATAGAATTTAGAGAAAATCAATTGATGTGTTTTCTGGTACAAAATTGCTGTGTTAATACAATGAAAATGAAAAATGAAAAAGTTCATGTGTTCATTAGATTCCTATTTAACAATGTGATGATATCTTTTTTTCCTCCACAGATAAATTCCGTTCTCCAAAAAATTCGACAGTATTAGGCCCACTTTTTCCATTTTAACTGAAACTGGGATTGTCCTAGCCGTTGGGCTTGGTCACATTCAGGACTGTCAATACTCACTCCTAACGGCCAAATTTAACGGCTAGTTTTCTTTATATCTGTTTGTTAATAATGAAAGGCCACCCTATCTCCCATTAGCATTTTAAAGTATTTTATCTTTCTAAATATATAATAATTTTTAATTTAATTTTGGTTGATTTTATTTTTTATTATATTTTTGTGATCTACAATAAAAAAGTATAAAATAAAGTATAAAACATTATATAGAAATCAAATGAGAAGTTCATATTTGGTGGTTGCTTATCCATATAAATTGTTTGATCCTGACCGTAGATTTGCACAGTGTCTTCCTTTTTCTGCTTAATAAGAAACTAACAAAAGAAAAAAAAAAAATTAAGTTTGGTTAAGTAGTAAAAGATCTCTTTAACTTAATGAAAAACAGTTGTTCGCCTTGATTTGAACATAATTGGAAAAATAAAGTAACTAAATTATATTTGAGAAGTTTCCAGACTAGATTATTTCTCGACAAAATTGGAAAAATAAAGTAAAGTTGGACTAAATATTAATGTTATTGTTTAAAAAATACACTTCTACACACACCAAAAGTCATATCCATTGAAATTAATTATATTTAAATTGATTCACTAAATAATTTCAATTCGGAAAATTATTTCAGAGAGTGCTATCTTTTTCAAAATATATCTTCTGGACCATAACTAGGATTTCCATGGCTGCAATCTTCATATGGAATGAAAATTTGAAGTGGGAAAATAACTTAAAATAAGACTATAAAGAGCTTTTAGAAACGTATAGTTGTAAACAAATTGAGCATCTAGTAAGTTCAACTCAATTTAGTTGGATGTGTTTGATAATTTAGTTGAGCTTGAGCTTCTTTGAACTCATTTATTTAAGTTTGTGAGAATAAGAGTTTTACATACTTCTCTAAATTTTTACCGTAACTTAGTTAATTAAGGTTCTTCGATAAACGAGATGAACTGTTTAGTCAATGAGATGAGCTCGGTTCGATTCGATAAAGCTCAAGTCCGGATTTGAGTATCAAAAGCTCGAGCTCGATTCAACTTGGTTCGGCTAATTTACACCTATAACTATAGCCGATGGTTTTCGAATGGTATATGAATATCAAGAAGTGACTTAAGGAAAGATTAAGACAAAATTGTTGCGTAAACTACTCACAATTAACTGCAAAAGCCTTCAAGATCAACGATTTTTAACTTGTATATAATGATACTTTAAATATACAAATCTTCGACGGACAATAATAATGTTTGGAACTCTCAAGACACGATGAAAAATTAAAGAACGCAACATGCTATATATAAATTTTGAAAAAACGTAATGCAAAAGCTTTTTATTTGCAAGTGTATTGAATAATTCATGCATGTCAGTATTTATAAGTATAAGAAAATACCTCCAACAGATTTAAGTGTCAAAGGAAACCTTTTGGGAGGTGTTCGAACGAGAACGAGCGCACCCGAAAGCCAAAAGACAACTTATGGACAACAAGGAGGGCACGATCTATAGTGGCTGCGATAAGTGTCATATCCAACAGTTGAAATTTGGTCGTGGGCAAAGACGTAGCCAGCTAGGAGTTCGTGTGCCGTGATTCTGCACGCACTCATCTGAGCTCCAAATTGTGCCTATTTTTTTCTTCTCATCCCCAATGAACCTGTTAGAGCATCTACAATGCTTTGGGTTCAACCACAAAAAATTGTATGCCACCTAAGAAATAAACATAGTCTAAAAAAATATATTTTCCAATGCAAACAAAAGTATACTGGGTCATGCTGATGTGGCAGCCAAATAAAGAGACCCAGTCTACCCTTAGGTCTATTTTAGACCCAAGTAGAGACATAGTCTCTTTGCATTGGAGTGTATTTTATCAATTTTACATAGTTTTATCCATGTCATTCAAGACTTGGGTTTATTTACATGCCACATAGGCAAGACTAGACCCAATACGTTGTAGATGCTTCTAGCATGCTTAGTGCATGATTATAACTCGTTTGGTTTGTTCAAACATTCGTACAAAACTAAACATTTATGAATCCAACAATTTTTGAGTTACTTGAACTTTTTTTTTTCTCAAATTTATATTTTTCCACATGTACAACTTAACGTTAATTTTTCATTCACTTGAAAATGGTTAGGAAATTTTTTTAAATATTATATTTAAAAGAAAAAAAAAACTTTAGGTACAAAACAATTTTTTGTTAATACCAAAAACATTCAAGAGCTGCTTATCTAATATTGTAACTACAAAAGCATCCAGGAGCTTTTGAAAATTTTTGGCTCAATTTTGCTGAGCTGCCAAGAATATTCCAACTTGAGGAAGATTAGTTGAAATCAAATGGCTCCAATCATCTGATCAAAATTCAAATAACCTTTTGACACCGTAGCTAGAACTAGAAGATAAGAACAAACTCCAAAATACAAAACAAGATGAATATAAAAATAAAAAACCTGTCAACATCCCTCTGTATTTTCCAGAACACTCCCCACTCTCTTCTCCGGTCTGTCATTAGACTCATTACTCCAATCTCACTCATATTAATCATCAAACAAATAAAAAACAAATCATTAAAAGTAAGGATTAGCTTAAATAATCCCATTAGCCCAATAATTATAGCAGCACCTAATGATAGACTTTTTAATATTTTAGGCTAAGCAAAATGCGAAAAACCCGCTATAAATGACAACCCATTCCCTATCCATTCAACAGAAAATAAAACCAATCAAATGCTTGATCAGAGCAAACGAGAAAAAGAAAAAAAGGAATCTTTAGAATAAAAACTAGAACTTTAGAAAAATTTCCATGGCTGAGAACAAGGAGGAAGATGTTAGGCTCGGTGCCAACCAGTTCACTGAAAAGCAGCCGCTGGGCACGGCCGCTCAGACAGACAAGGACTACAAGGAGCCACCGCCGGCGCCGCTTTTCGAGCCCGGCGAGCTGAAATCATGGTCCTTTTACCGGGCCGGGATAGCCGAGTTCATGGCCACTTTCTTGTTTCTGTATATTACGATATTGACAGTGATGGGTGTTGGGAGGTCGCCTAATAGGTGTGCCTCTGTGGGGATTCAGGGTATTGCTTGGGCCTTTGGTGGTATGATCTTTGCACTTGTCTACTGCACTGCTGGTATCTCAGGTCAGTAACTTTTTCTCTTTTATATTTATTTTTCTGAATATCCCTTTTAAGAGTTTTAGGTTTATGTATGTCTGGTTTTCATAATTAGCTAGTTTAATGCTCAGAACTTTCTTCAATTTTGCTCAGCAAAAATTAATTTTTGGAACATTTTCTGGATGGGTTTTGTATCATTGGGCTGTTTTCTGTTCTGGGTCAGTGGTCTTGTGTTATCATCGTTATTATATTTGTCTGGGAGGTATCTTTATGTGTTGTGGAATTGAAAGGTTAAATGTTATTGTAGTTTCAAGAGATTTCTTCTGAACAGGCACTCTTAGAGACAGACCCTTCAGATTTTGGCCTAGCTGCAAAAAATTAATTCAGCTTTGCAAGAATATATAAACAATGGGTTATTTCATTGGTACAATATATATGATTGTTTCAAAAGTTAAAAAGTTTATCCTTCTTTTTCTCTGATGTTGATGAAAATATGTGCTGAATTTTTGCATTCATTGCATTTATGAACAGGAGGGCACATCAACCCAGCTGTGACCTTTGGTTTGTTCCTAGCTAGAAAGCTATCTTTGACAAGGGCCCTATTCTACATAGTGATGCAGTGCCTGGGCGCCATATGTGGGGCTGGGGTGGTGAAGGGCTACATGGAGGGACCTTATCAGGCGCTTAATGGCGGGGCCAACTTTGTGAACCATGGATACACAAAAGGCTCTGCTCTTGGTGCCGAAATCATTGGCACCTTTGTTCTTGTCTACACCGTCTTCTCGGCTACCGATGCCAAGAGAAGCGCAAGAGACTCTCATGTCCCCGTATGTTTTTCTTTTTCTCTCGTTTTTGCTTCGACTTTATCTATCACCAGCTTAATTAGATTTTTGGAAAATTTTGTTAATTTCTCTCTTGATTAGAATTTTTATGTGTGTGAATGTGTGATTGAGCATTCTTGCTGAGTTTTGTATAATATCTTTAAGACATATGTGAAAATCCTCAAAGTTTTACTTCTGATCTGAGTTTGAAGATATTATTAATTCTCTTGTGTGGTGTTTTGAGTGTTTCGTTTTTGTTCACAGATTTTGGCTCCTCTTCCAATTGGGTTTGCTGTCTTCTTGGTTCATTTGGCCACCATACCTATCACCGGCACTGGCATCAACCCTGCCAGGAGCCTTGGAGCAGCCATTATTTACAATCGAGACCATGCCTGGGATGACCACGTAAGATTTGAATCTCTTCTCTCTATTGATCTGTTAAATAATTATTATTGTGCGAAGCCTTTTAGCTTCTCAAGCCTCACAATTATATAGCAGTAACTTTGAATTTTCATGCAACTGTTTATTTCTCAGTGGATCTTTTGGGTGGGACCTTTCATTGGAGCTGCTCTTGCCGCCGTGTACCACCAGATTATCATCCGAGCTATCCCATTCAAGAGCAGCCGGTCTTCCTAAGATGCCCGCTGTTTCTCATTTGATTATCCTTTTTTCTTTTTTTTTTTAATTTCCTTTGTGAAGTGTAATTCTCTTCTCTCCATGTGTGTGTATGTATGTGTTTAAGATGTCAATTTGTGTGTTTTACTATGAGACGATGTATCAATCCTTCTTGTTTGCTGTATCTGATGAATGAAGAAGTATTTCTGTATTTGTATTATTTTCTTCTTCTCTTCCATGTTTCGTTTCATTTCATTTTGGTGTAATTTGGGATGTTATTCTGTAAATAAATAAATAATCATATAATAAACTTTTTTGAAAGGACTTCTAGAAACACCCCCATTAAGGATATGTTTAAGGTTTGTAATGTAATTTATTATAAATGTTGGGAAGTTACAATAGTTGTTAAGTTTTTAAACCTACATTGCCTAATTAACTTTTTTAGAAAAAAAAATTAATAATATTTTATTTATTAATTTAATTTTGGTAATTCATAAATTAAAAAATCTATAACTTTTCACAAATAAAAAAAATATATAATTTTTAAGTAAATTAAACCAAAATTTGGCATTGGTAAGTAAAATTGAGATTTGCTCCCACTTATTTATAGTCTAATAAAGTTTTAAAATATATTGTATAATTGTTTTGCATTTCATTTATCATGAATTAATTAATACAATTGCTCTCTGCATTTTTTGTTAAGTTATGATTAAATAATCATTATCTGTGAAAAAAAAAAAATCAATTAAAACTCAAATTTGCAACAAAAAAAATCAAAACTTGTGAAAAAAATTGTGTATTATTTATACTTATGTTTTATAATTTATTAAAAGTCAAAATAACTTATTATTAGGAAAGCGGGTAATATCTTATTTATTATTTACTATTTTTTTTCTAAAAAAAATTATTCCTAATAAATATAATTTAAAATAAATTTTTTCACTTAATCTTTTAAGTTTTTAATCATAATATATATATTGTGTAAAGTCGCATTAAATTTGTGTGAAGAATTTTAATACAACTTATTTGACACGTTTAAAAGTATCTAAAATATTATATATTATATGAGCCATGTTATTTACATAGCCCATGGCTATTTGATATTGGTAAATTTCACTCCCAGTGACTGATCTTCAAACGAATGCGGGTATTTTCCTTGCCAAGATATTCATATAAGAAAACAAAATAAAAGGAAAGGAAGTTTATGTCATTTACAAAACCAGAGATCCATAGTTTTGTGAGTGAACCCGTTGATATTGTTAATCCTATATATTACTCCAAATCAAAATTCTTAATTATTAAAGTTTCCAAGTGACAGAATGGACTGTCAGTATAATAATTGTGAAAAGCCAATAATCACTCAAACCGGTCTACTTTGTTATTGTGTTTGATTTAGGTGCTCTTCTTGAGTTATGTAAACATTAAATTAATGATATTTTTTTTATACATTCAATTTATTATTATAAAGTATCGTATAATATTTAAAACTATTAATAAATATAGGTCCAATTGGTTCAAACCACTTGTCCGATCAATAAGCCATTGAACTTGTAGGTGATTTCGGTCAATAAACCATTTAATCTGTAGCTTATAGGTTTGATGATAAGTCTTAAACACTTGATATTTTCTATGCCAGGCCAAATCTTTTTCTCTTCCTTCTCATATACGTTGCAATATTAACTGGAAGTGTAGTTGTACCACAAAAATAGCTGAATGAGCAGGTAATTACATTACAACTTCAAATTCCAGTACAAAACATGCAACAGAGCAGCTCATTACAATTTTGAAAGAGTTGTTTTCATACTTCATAACCATTTTCAGCAAGTTATATTTCAATAGAGAACCTATCACCTGGGAATATGACTCGTCGAAACATTTCGCTATAAATATACAAATTATACAAAAATAACAGCATGCCAAAGGAAAATTCTACACTGTATAACTCATTATCAAGTCCAATCATTTCTATCTTTTTTCTCTTTTCCTTTTCTTTAGCCAAGCCAATAGAATATACATTTGTCTCACCAGTCACCAGTCACCAGTCAAGATCAAGGTACAGTTAGCAGCTGGAGTTTTTCTCCTCTGCAAAATGAAGGTAATCTCAGATTAGTATTTGCCGACTGAGGGGAGAAAAAATCACTAGATAAAGCAGAATTAGGTTTCCAAGCTAATTTTTCATATAGGTATCATATTACCTTAAAAAAAATAACTCCTCCTCTCTATCTTCTTCAGCCTCAGAAATTAAACAGAACACTGTTACTTCTTTCATTTACAATTGTACAATTTAGATACTAATCACGGGTTTTTACACGTCTCGTCCTCCAGCAGAAAATACGATACACATCAAAATTCGTACTTGCCATTGGGCATTGTAGGACTTGGTCTAAGTTCCACCACTGGTCGTTGTCTCACGAGATTACCAGACAGCTGTGGTGACACTTGATCGGCTAACATCATATGTGTGCCATTTAATTTCTCTTTCCATGCAATAGGCCTTTCAAACTCTTGTTCAAAAAATTCAACTCCACGCGAGAGTTTATCCACGGATGAATGAGCCTTCTGAAGAAACCCACGAAATATTTTAGGCTTGTTCGACTGGCTTGATGTGTTTAGATGGTGTGGTGGACTAGCGGTAGCCTTGGTGGCGACACCTGGCGGAGTCGAAGCACCAGATGGAGCAGGGGAAACTCGTCCCTTTTTAAACTGAGGTGGGGGTGAGTATGAAACAGAGTTTTGAGATGGAGAAAGAGGGCCGGAATAGTTATTCAATATAAAGCCATCACTGCAAAGGAAAAACCATGAGAGAGAATGAGTCTTGCAAGCACGGGCAGCAAGGTAAGGTATAAGAAAATCTTGGACTTGTAAGTTGTATAGAAAGTTGGAAACAAAATTAAAAAAAAAAAGGAGCCATGGAAAATGGCCTTTATATCTTTTTCTTTTTTGAGCATAATATAGTGCTATGACAAAAAATATTGAGGCAATAGTACAACAAATCCTAACATGCATTATTAACTTGAACACCAGCTAAATTCAACATGCAAGAATGCTACAGCACAAGAACATCAAATATGAAACTCAGGCGTGTTAATGCGCGCGTGTCTGTGTGTGTGTGTGTGTGAGAGAGAGAGAGAGAGAGAGACAGAGAGAGAGAGAGAGAGAGAGACCTAAATCGAGGAAAAACTTTCGGGCTTTCGGATGGAGTGACAGCCTCGGAAGAGTCTAAATAGGGAGAAATTCTAGAGCGTCCAGATCCCTGAAAAAAGTAGCAAGTTATTTTAACGCTTGGCCCCACTCATTCAATTGTTCATAAAGGAAACAAAATTTCTTGAAGATAACAGCCTTGAAGAAGGTAATAAGGAACCTTGTGGACCTTATCCTCTATTTAGGAACATTTTTTCCCTCTTTTAAGAATGTCGTGACAAGTAATAAACCGAGAATAGAAAAATTAGGAAGAGATAAATGATAAATGCACAAGGGTCAAGTTCAAACGAAAAACTAGCTCAGAAGGAGCAAGAGGGCAACCCACACCAATTACACACAATTTTTAACAAATACAACAACCATATGCTCAATAGAATATAAATAGCAAAATGTGTTTATATAAAGAAAATATTTCCTTGAGTAAGCAGTTAACCTTGAAAGAAATATCAATACCCATAAACAAAATTTTAATCTCGAACCGGATTCGCAAGGTACATGGACATTTGAATCAATATGTGTGACGTGTGTATGTGGCAGTAAGGAAAATGGGGAAAAAAAAGAGTGGAAACAGTATACATACCAGTGTTTTGACTGCTTGCATGAATGCAGGAATGGATTCTAAAGGCCCTGGAACGGATCTTTCCAATGGGCTACATTTTTTAACAAAGGGATGCTCCAGTAGCTGAGCGGCTGTCGGTCGACGGCTGGGATTTCTCTGCAAGCATTTCATTACGAAATCCTTGCCTTCATCTGATAGGTGGTCCGGAATATCCGGAAGTTCCTTGCTGTTTCCAACCTTGAATAGGGCAGCAACCTTCTCAAAGCACCAAAAGAAAATCACATGATATTCATATAACAAACAGATTATATAATAATGTGAGGACATCAAACTAAAAATAAATAAATAAATATGTGTGCATAAAGACATCAAACTAACCCCTTCATATTGACTCCAAGGTGGTTTTGCGGTGGCCATTTCTAAAACAGTGCACCCGAGGCTCCATATATCCACCGCGAGGTTACAACTACTCGAGTTTGTTATGACCTATATGCATATATGCATGCAATATCACTGTTTGTTAAATTTAGCCTAAATAAGCGGAAGTAGGAAATGAGATTTGAGGTTTGACCAACCTCAGGCGCCATCCAGTACGGACTTCCCTTGAACGACAATGGACAGGAAGCAGTTATCTACGAAATTGAGAAATTGGATTTAGATTAGATTATCACACAGGGTATCGAAAGCATGAATTCTTTATTGAACGTTGATGTTGTACTGTTTTCAGTTTTCTTTTACTGTTGAGTAAAAACTAAACCACCAACTTCTGGATGTCTACATTAGTTGCATGGATGAAAAAAATCTTTGTTTGGAAGCAATCAATACAGATGAGATGATTTATGTTTAAATATTATACTATATGTACAAAATATGATGTGGTCAATTTCGTGTTAACAGTAAAAGTAACAAATTAATTAAGAGGAGAAACTCACATGTTTTGCCATCCCAAAATCAGCCAATCTCACCCTCCCATTAGGGTCAACAAGAATATTTGCTCCTTTGATGTCCCTGATCGAATAATGTACATCCAATTATTATATGAATGTAATTTACAATATCATAAACTTTCAGGTTCATGATGAATTTAAGAGTTGTAAACCACATTACACAAGAAAACAATCTATTGCTTTAAAAGTACCCACCTATGAATTGTATTTTTGGCATGCAAATAAGCCAGCCCAGATAAAATCTGTTGGGTGTAGCTTCTGATTGCTGCTTCACCCAACTGCCCGTAATCTTGCAGAATTTTGTGAACCGAACCACCAGATACATACTCAAGGTATATGTATAGTTTGTTATCTAGCTGCAGAGAAAATACAACCAACACAAAGGTAAATGGAACTTGGACCTCACTGCCGAACCCGAGAGCCAGTAATATCCTTCATTCAATTTTGTGCAACAAGGAATTGAAGCATACAAAAAGGGAAGAAAATACAACACTGCAAAAAACAGTTGCTGCTGACAAGAAACTTTTCTTGCAAAATGCTCTACATTATCGCCCAAGAACCGAACGCATGAAAAATAAAGGATCATGCTACACAAACATAATGGTTGACATAAACTTTGACATAATACATACGTGGTACAATCTTGTGATTTTACACATCACATAACCCTTAAAATCAACAACTACAAATACATACACATCATTATGTCAACCACTGTGTCAAAATCATTATGTCAACATAGCATTAAAATCCATGAATGGAGTCGAATCATTATGTTACACTGCAGGAACATAGCAATAATAGAATATAGGACCTTCATATGGAGAAGAAAATAAAAGCAACCATGCAAGATGTATCGTTCCAACCAAAAAATATTTCCATCAATATATAAAACTAAAAACTGCAACATGAATGCACAAGACATACCATCTCTGACCCATAATATTGCACAATATTTGGATGACGTAGACGACTTAAGAGTAAAATTTCCTGCAAGAACGTTTTGAAGTTACAGAGAGATGAGTTGGTTTAGCGTAGGAAACAGGACATCTAAAACAAGAACTCCAGCAACAACCTTTGGACTATCTCTCTTTTATGATGTTTTAAGAAAACAGGATTTAAGACTGTAAAATAGGACTCCAGCCAAAACCAATGCCTCTGAACAGAGTAATATGACTTGATAAAAACTCACATGTCCAAGTTGCTGTGCACTTTCCTTCGACTTAGCATCGTCAGAGAACAATGTAACCTCCTTCATGGCACACATCTCACCACTTTCGCTGCAGAACACGTACAACGAGAAAGCACAGTCAGAAGGAGGTAAAACCAGCACACACAAATTAAAAAGTTGGTTTAAAATTATTTCACAAGTCTACCAGTCACATCAAAATGCAATCAATCAAGGAAGATGCAGTTAGATGCTAAAAATATAGAAGGTAAAGCTACAACATCATAATTAGGATCAATTGTAATGGCTAATGCTATAACTATACTATAGGAGGAAACATAATGAATAAATATAAAAAAACACCTACTTACTGACTCACCTATTAAAACCCAAATAAACTTGTCCAAATGTTCCTCTTCCAAGTGGTCGTCCTTTTTTCCAGCGTGAAGCCAAGCTTGAAGAATTATCAGTCCTACCAGGACTCCGTGGAAGCTTGGGTGATGTCGCTGGTGAATAAGATGGAATAAAAGGAGAAGGATTACATATTTGCAGTGGAGGTAGAGGCAATGGGTGGCTCCGGTTCCTCCCATCATCGGGCCGGGCTGCAGAGGGCTCGGCTGCAGTTGCCCCCGCGTGAGGATGACGAGGCGAAACCCCACCACTATGTATCCTCGAGCCAGGACCAGGGCTCATCATTCGGGGGCTGGTCAACGGGGAATACTCTGGACTACACCTGCAATTCGGCGAAAGGAGCTGACAAGGGATATCCTCTGTAAAGGAATTGTTTCGTGAATTGTGTACAGAACGAGGGACCGGGGACTGTCCAAGTCCTTGTAGAGGTACTTCTGCATGCTGCATTGCCCGCTCACCAAAACATCTTGACGGGCTTCTAGAAGGACTTGAAACTGAGCTGTCTGAAGTATTTGACACAACACCCGGATGAGGCTCTGAACAAGCAACTTTACAGTTCACATGTCTCTGTTCAGGAGATATGGGACAAGCTCGATAATTCAACAAACTATAAGCTGGCTTCACCATCTCTCTTGAATTCCAATGAGTACCAGGGAGGGGAAGTGGCTGGGCCTTTTGACAAGAACAATGACTGCACAACACTTGTTTGGACGGCAATAAAGAAAGGGGATCTGCCCTGGTTTGAAATTCCTTTTGACAAGTAGAATCACTACGTTGTCTTCGAAAAATCCCAGGCCGAATGCATTTCCTGTGCACTGAGGGGATTATATTCTCCACATTCAATTTCTTTTTCACGTCTTTGGGCGACTTCCCCCACCACAAAGGCATGATGGGTATAAACAAGGAAGGATCACACCAATTGAGTTACTTGCACAAACAGCACAATGCAGCTACCAGACCTGCCATCAGAAACAGGCAATTTAAGGCCAAGGGAGGAAAACATATGGGAAGATGCTTTGCATGGTATTGTCGGAGAAGATGTGTGAACTAAATGCACCACGTACACGAAAAGATATGTAGTTAGGACAACCAATTAACTGAATATTACCAAAAACAGTAATTCCTGGTGCATTACACATGCTTAAGTAGCATGGATCTGTTATGAGATTAGGCATCTGAAAATGCCATTAGTTTGCTAGAAAAATGAGAAATTAGAAAATAAAATAAAACGAAATAAATGATCAGTTACAACTTTAGTCTACGTGCATGGTAATCTGATGGTCTCTAAAATACAGTTCCGGAAACTGTTTCAGATATGATATCGACCATAAAATGATCGTAAAAGCTTAAATTTCATTGGCACATTATGTGAAAGCATGCAATAGGTGGCATCTATGATTAGATCACAGGGATCAGAGCAAATGGCGAGACAGATATCAGCTTCCTCAGATTACTTAAATACAAAATGCAGAAAGGCTCACATGATTTTGCTTATCAAAATTTAAAATCAATTGGGGCACATAATTTTTTTTTTCCACAGTTTGAAGCATAAATGATGCAAATCTAGATTCACTCAATGAGTT
>BKCP01004661.1:589168-604838 GCA_008636005.1 Striga asiatica | reverse complement strand
TTTAACAAATCACATGAGCAATACACTACTTAATCAAAATATTTGGCTCACACGAATATGAAATTTTCTGCTTTACTGAAAACACAAAGCTCACAAACCAAGGAACAACCTTCACTAGAATATATTTACACCTACAGTGTATTAGCATCACCTTCCATGGATGCAAATGAATTGTGACTGATTTAAGGAAAAAATCAACACCGGAACTGCATACCAACAAATCAACACCATATATTTTGAACAAAGATCTAAGGATGAATCCCAACCTTTGAAAACCTCAATAAAAATAACTAAAAGAAATCCATTGTTTTTATAGCAGAGTATGTGCTGATTTTGTAGGTGTGCTTGCCTTAATAATAAAACATATGCCAAGGAAGTCCATCAAGAGTTCATAAATGTCAACAAGCTGAGAATTAGTCAACACCAATCACTGGTGTTCACAAATCTGAAAATTAAGATTGAAATAAACAGAAATGTATTGACAAATGAAGCACCGCGATGAACATTATAATCAAATAACGAAACAAAAAGTCAAAGAAAATGATGTTTTGCAAAGAACCGAGGCCGAATTCACCTGATAAATCGAAAGCTACGCAGCTTATGAAACTAGCACAATCAACCTGAAGCAGGCTAGACGTATAACTAAAACCATTACTAACCAATCCCCATATTAAGATTTCAGGGGAAAAAAAAATAACAAATAAACTTTACTCATATATCGACCTGAATATGGACTTCAGACCTCCACACAACGCCCAACAACGTCCCAGGGCCACAAACTTGCAGTAGAAAGGGGGAAAACGCTACTCAAAAGGAAAAATGAACAGCTTGAAAAGCATAAATTTAGCTCTACAAAATTCTCGAACATAAACACACAGATTTAGCTACTGCAAGTTAACGATATTGTTTGCCAGCGGGCAACAATTACAGGGGCTAAATTGTTCGTACGCGGTGAACTAAAGCAGGGGAAACATAATCCAGCGGCAAATTACAGGAACCTACAATCCCTAATTCTTCGACGTAACTGTACTCACCTTTTTGGCCTTGCTCGCATAATCTCAGTACCTCTTAACAAAGAGTAGCAATTTGCAGAAGAATTAAAGGGGTTTAGAGAGAGAGAGTGCACTATCTGCATACACAATATATATAGTTATCTGTGTTTTATGCATGCATTTTTGGATAGAGAAAAAGGGTGAAGTTTCTCTCAATTTGGAGTCACTTGTGAATCATAAAGTAGAAGAAAACATTACCAGAACACGCTTATTCTAATCAATGTGGTAGGCTTTATTTCATTATTTAAAAGAAATGGGAGATATTATTGACTGTGTAACGTTTTTATATTAAGTACTACAAACAACCAACATACTTGTTACCCATATAGAGAGAAAACCTATACCTACATTTTGATAGGTATATATTATTTTATTAAACAATATCAACTTATATTTAAGTTTTAATGTTAACTAATTTAGATGTTTATGTAATTTAAAAATAGAACCTAACGAGATTCTATCTTTAACAAATTATGAAAGTTTGTCAGAGTTGTTATTCATGAACATAGATGGATTCGGTTTGTGAAAGTTTGAGCGTTTAAACAAGTAACATCAAACAATAACTAATTCATTTAGTAAATGACCCGAGCTTGTTTGCAAATAACTTGTTTATTTATTCATAGATTTTAAATGAAATTGGCGAGACAAATTTGTTCAAGAATGGATACTAATATAAGTGAATATCTTAATTAAAATTTAAATATTAAACGAGTCGAGTCGATCTTTTATGAGTCTATATACGAGTTAAATTTGAGCCGAGCATTTAACTTAGTTATTAACAAGTTGAGCAATTCATTTATTAGATAGAGAGAGTCGGAATGTTATCAACTCTTTAAACGTTGACCATTGTAAAGATCAGATAGAGAAAGTCATTGCATGCAATATAAAACTGATGGGAAGAAAAAGAAAAGAAAAAGTAATGATTTGCCACAACCAATGCCAATACCCTAAGTTGTATAATAACTTGTATAATCCAAAATAAAAATAACACATTTGTTAATCTGATTCGAACATAAAACAATAATTGCTGTAATATATTTTTCTTGCAATTTATTTTATGTATTTCGTGTTCCAATAACAATAATCCCACATGCAAATATTATTTGAATTGAATTTTCACCGCAAGTCCCTTTCTTCACAAAACTATGCATTTGTTTAATTTTTTATTTTGGTTCAATAGTCACGGGTGCATTTTATAAACAGTGAAGATGCGCAGTTCGAAATTAAAAAGTAGGGTGTGATTAGATCGTGATGATATTTTCTTTTGTCATGATGCATTTATTGGGCATATTAAAATGTCACGTTCGTAATTTTGAAATGCATAATCAGTAATTTATGTAATCAATAATTGTATTTAATGCAGTTTGACTCTGATTATGGATTTGGATGATCAATTATAGGTGTATAATGGTTGTATCCTGAATTTGTGATAGATTAAGACGGAGATAATGTAGAGATTGTATAGTTTAATTAGGTAATGCCTACGACACAAGCGCATCATATTCATATCATTGTTGTTGCTAAGCATGACATGTGAATGACGTCCTTTCGCTACTAATTAGTGCATAAACATTTAATGGGTTATGTTTGATAAGCGGAGTAGATTAAAGTAGCTCGCAAATTATTGGAGCAGAGCAGGCCCATCAATTCGTCCAACAAAAATATATGCGTATTACGCTAAAAAAACACATTTACATTACTTTCATTAACTTTTTTCCATAAATTATTTTATTTAAAATAATTCCAATTTCTAATTCGATACTAACAGTGAAATAGACTTCACTCGGGCTCCTTCAACCTCAAACAGCTTCCGTACCTACAAGAACTCAACGTCGGGATGAGTCTCGACGTCGAGTCTCCGATGCCTAAGTCAGCACTTGCCAGAGATAGAGTGTAAAATAAAAGTATAGTAATGAAGGTAGAGTATGTTTGTTTTTGTGATACCTTAAACCCTTTTTATAAGAGAGATATACCTTATCGTCCAAGTTTGGCTTGAGCAATACCATTATGACATGTGTCATAACCCATGTGCAAGTTTATTCCTTAGTATAATATTCGTTCTTATTCATTAAAACAAGTCTAGTATGATATTCCATATCATTTGGTCCCCCCTACTCTGATCGAGTAAGAATAAGTGAATAACTCGATCCAAGAGTGAAATGCGTCTTCTAGCTATTTTCGTCAATCTGCTTTAATTTGAATAAATCCTCGACGACCAGATAGTCACCAAATGAATATCGCACGATCTACATGACTTCCGAATAATCTGAATAACCATCAAATGAATCTACTGAACACCAAATATCATGAGTAACCACCGAATAACCTCTAAATGAGCACCGAGAGACCTAAATGACCACCGAATGACCTCTAAACTCAACATACTCAACACTAGGGCTACTCATTCGGTAGAAACTGAACCGAACCGACCGAATTTTAGGTTAACCAAAAATTCGATTTGTCCAATATCATAACCAAAAATCAAACTGAAATTTATGGTTTGGTTCGGTTTTTAACCGAAAATCCAACGGTCGGTTTAGTTCGGTTTTCGGCTAATCGCAATAAATAATTAACCTTCTCAATAAATTCCTGATTTTTAACCAAACAAAAATATTGATGTTTTATCCAAACCAAACAAAGAAATTTGATTTTTTATCACCTTGCTCAATCTTCTCAATAAATTTTAAATTCTCCACAACCATGACTTGGACTATGATGAAGCCAATCGTGTGTACAAATTAATGCTTGAGCCATTTTAGGGGTCATTGAAACTTGAAAATCATCAATCATTGAAGCAAATTAATGCTTTTATAACTTATATGTATAAATAAAAAACATGTATACATATGTGTATAAATCGGTTTTCATTTCGGTTTGGTCAACTGATCACAATTACCTAAACCGAACCGAAAATCGAAATTTTAAGAAAATGTAAACCGAAAACCGAACCAATATTTGGTTTTGGTTTCGGTCCAAACCGAATTTTCGATTTCAGTCGGTTCGGCTCGGTTAACCGAACTTTGTGCACCCCTACTCACCATGCCATTGTTTGGCAAGGCCCCCGGTCGTGTAACACCAACTCAGTGTGATAGTTGATTAGTCGAGCGATCATGATCAAGAGATGTTAGTGATCGCTCAACCAATATGAGGTTGATAGTTGGGTTGGGAGTTTTCTGAGCCTAAGAAGAGGATATGGTCAGATTTCATGAGGACTTTTGTGGCCAGTACCCCCTCAGGCTCCCGACCTCGAGAGAGCCGTGATTACTCGAGGACCAACAAACTGTCCACCCTCACGTTCTTGTCGAGAGTGGAATAGTGAATCCATATTTTTGTCAAATGTAGGCTAATATGAGGGTTTGCCCAAAAGTACAGATTGAAGCTTTTTGTGAGGAGATGAGACAAAAAGCAAGTATTTAAATGTTTTAAGAGAAATATCTACAATGTAGCAAGACAATCAGAGGCAGAGGGGTTTGCTGAGCTGCCCATTTATCTGACTGACGACAGAAAGGAAAGGTCGGTTATGCTGCCCTTCATCTGATAAGGGTTTAGGAAGAAGAAGAGATGAGAAGTGTGTAACAAAACCTTATCAGGGCTTGGCTTCTTATAAGAGTAAGGTCCATGCCAAATGTAACCCACGATGGCCGCCCTTCCTCTAGCGCCATTATGTTGACGGTGGGTCGTCAACGGTTATGAAAAACATGTTTAAGGAGGTTTAATCGGACCGGGGGTTACGATAGAATTATGGTTTATTTTAACAATATATGATATGAAGAGATCGCAACAAAGTAAATGTGAGTAAAAGTAAAGCAAGATACCAATTTTGCCGATCAGATGTATATGATTATTACAACCGAATATTGAATTTTTAGTAAAAAAATTGTATGATGATTACAGCCAAATATTTTTGTGTGTGATCTTCGAGATATCAGATATGTAGTAGTATTGGGGCAAATAATGATGATTGTGATGATCTTTGAAGGATTTGACAAATTTTCGCTTGTGTAGCTTAGGTTAGCCTGGGATGGCCTGCTTGCCTTTTTTGGGCTTGAGGATCAATATTTATAGAGAAAATTACCCCATAATTCAGACAATTAATATTTTATTACATAAATAAAACCCTTTTGTAAATATTTATAATATAGCCAGAAATCTGGTCTTTATTTGCAGCTTTACTAGATATATATTATATAAATAATTAGTTTAATTTATGTAAAATTTATCAGCTTCCAAAAACGACTCCCGAGTTTAACGGAATCTTTTTATCTCTCCTCATCCTCCCTCCTCTCTCTCTCTCTCTCTTCTCCAAATTCCATAGTATTTTCACGGTATTTTCTTCTTTTTCTCCCGAAGCCTGGTGATGACAGTCGACGGCGGAGGGCTAAGAGGTTCCACTCGCCTCTCGGCTGGGTGGAGTGGCGCGGCAACTGACGAATTCGGCGACTGAAGCGGACGACTACAATCGTGCGGCGGTCCCTTCTGGCTTGCATATTTTTCGTATATATTGCTGTTTTATTTACGCAATTTTGATGTTTCAATTTTGTTTATATTAATATTTGTTTATAATTTTACTTTTNAAAAAGAATTACTTGGTTCATTTCATATATTTTTTAGTATTAGTTCATCAACATGGGCTGCTAGTCTTGATCGTGTAGTTTGTATATAGTTAGAAGATGTAGTTCTATTATACATCTTGGTTTACGATCAGTATATGTATACAGTATATGTTAAATATATATATAGTCATATACACTTGAGATATGAAAAAATATTGATTGTATGTGTTCTCGTTAGGGGTGTTCACGGTCCGGTTTTAACCGAAAAAAACCATCAATCCGGACCGCAAATTGGTTAAATGGTCAGTTAAAAAAGTCTTAAAAAATCCGGTGATTAATTTTTTTAAAAATCCGGAATAACCGGTCCGGTTAATGGATTACCTGCGGCAAACCGCCGGTTTAACCCGACCGGACCGGTAAATATTAAAAAATTATAAAAAATATATATATACATTCAGTCATTACATTCACTTTCACTTTTTGGCCTTTTGTTGACTTAATTTTGTAAGACACTATAACTCACTTTTTCCCACCTTCGTTTTTTCATTTTCAGATTTTTCCACCTTCTCTTTGCATAATTTAATCTTCATCATTTTTGTATTTTTATGTTTATAAGATGAAATGTGTATTTTTATGCTTTATGGGACGAATTGTGTATTTTTTATTTCATTATTGTTGTTTTTCTTAAGTTTTAGGCCCAAATAATCTATTTGGGGCCCAAAATTGAAAAATAAAAATTAAGCCCAAAATGAAAAAAAAAAAAAAAATGAAGGCCAAAACAAGGATTTTGGATTTAACCGGTTAACCGCCAAACCGGACCGTCCAATGCGGTCCGGATTGTGGTTAAAAAATAAAACCGGTCCGGTTATGGACAAGAAAAAAAGTTAACCGTTAGGTACGGTTTGGTCACGGTTTGAGCTAAAACCGGACAAATCCGGACCTTGAAAACCCCTAGTTCTCGTTGTTGTTTCTTCAATGAGATCGCGGTTGTGTTCTCGTTTCAAAAATTCAAATTTTGCAAATTTTTAGGAAACTACTAATCTCGTGATTGTATGTTTATTCACCATGTATATTGCATTTTTTTTGTAGGCATGCATCCCGTCAGTGACGGAGGATATTGCTATTGTAATTCATTATGACTTGATCCGTTTCTCATATATTGTACGCATATAAATAATTTGTTTAAGTTAAATGCAAGTACAATTAAGTTTTATATTTTTGTATACATGCAAATANTTTTCCAACGGCATAAAATATCTCATAAACAAACCCAAATAAGTGCAATTCACTACCGCACATGCGTAAATAGGTCATATTTATACACAAAAAAGTCTTTGTGCATACTACCTCCTATTCTTTTTAAATGTCATTTTGGCAATTATTAACTATTAACCAAAATAAATGTCGCTTTGGATCTTTTGTACATATTTTTTCATTATTACCCTCATTTAGTTAATAAATACACTACGTCTTTTCATATTCTCTTCATCTTTTTTTTAAAACATCCATCTCTGTTCATTAATAAGGATTATTATTGACAAAAAAATTATTCTTAATTAGTGTGCAATTTTCCAAAACGACACTTATTATGAATAAGAGAGAGTATTAAATAAAGAGTGTCAAATAAGACATAATGTGGTGCTGCGTGTTTACATGCAAAAGTTGATGGGACAACTCGGACGTAAGGTGGTGCCGCTCGCCGCTATGATTTATATGTCGTCACGTCTTCTTTTTGATCGGATATTTTTAAGTATAAAGAAAGATGATATAAAATTTCCCTTGGAATTTTTTTTACTCATTTCAACGTAACAAACGTACTATACTATACCTCCACTATCAGCTACAGCATCACAAAAAGAACGAAAAAAAAAAAGTTTCCGAAAAAACCTACGGCGACGTATGGCTGTGAACACTATTATTAATGATCCTCGTCAGCTTCCCGAGCGTCTCTCGTGCTGCCACAGTCTCCGGGTGATCCTCCCCACAAATCGACGTCCTTATAAAAACCGCCTTCCTAATCAAGTCATCCCCCACATCAAACTGCCCCCCTCTCACCATCAACTTAGCCCTCACCTCGAGCACGCTGGCCCTCGCCAGCGCCAGGTCCCGCCACAGGCACGGGTTCAGCTGCGCCCCCGTCCTCATCGGCCTCCAGCACGCAACCGACTTGTCCAGCCACCTGTCGACAGGTGTCACAAATGCCTGGTCCGTAGCCTCCAGCGCGTCCGTACACAGGCGAAGCAGCTCCACAGCCGCCCGACACCTCGTGTACGTCACGAACGTCCTTATCGCGAGCGGCAGCACCACCTCCCTCACGAGCACCAGCAGCTCAGCCACCTGCAGCTCGACCACTATCGGGTCCTTCCCAAACCCAAGCAAAAGAAAACACGCGGCCCACAAATGCTCGGGGCTTCGTGCAGGAGCAGGGGTCCACGAGAGCACGGCCCGCACCATGGCTCGCGCGGACCCGTTATTGATCCCGCGCTTCCGCGAATAAAGCTTCACAAGGTGTCCAAATCGGACGGACCCTTCCCCGGCCGCGCACGCTCTCGCGATGTTGAATCTCACGAGCAACGAGGAGGCCTCGGCCGCCGACTTGCGGCCCCACGAGGACGAGCACCCGCCGCAAGACAGAGAGCGGAGGACCTTTCTCCAGAGACGTCTGCGCGGATGCTTCTCTGACAGTTCTTGGGCCGCGAGGGCTAATACGGACACGGGTATCGGCGCCGGGGCGAACCAGCCGCTCGCTAGGGCCATACGGGTGGCCAGGCAGCCCGGCCCGTCCGCATGGTCGAATATCGAGAAGCAAACCTCGAAAAGCTGAAGGAGAACGCCGTTCCTCCTGAGGGCATGAGTCTCTCGGCCACCCCACGTCATGACTCGGGAGGGGGTTCGGTTAATGGTGTCAAGGAGTCGGGCAGGGCTGATTGGGAGCTCGGACAGAACGGACCCCACGATGGCTAGTCCAAGGGTCAGCCTCCCGAGCTTCTCCTCTATGACGCGTAGCGCGTCGATTTCCGTGATCGACTGGTCTTTTGTGTTCCCGCCCTGCATTAACGACATGGCCTCGACTCCCGACAGGTAGGACAGTCTTAGGGGCTCCATATTCATGACCCGGGACAAGCGGGTCGATATTATGACGTGGGTCTCACCGCCGAACCGAGGCAACAGGTCCATCACGTGCTTGTGGTCCCACCAGTCCTTCTCGCTCTCCAGGTTGTCGATTATGATCAAATACGGGATGTCTCTTCCGAGCTCCTTCCGGATTCTGGCCACCGCCGCCTCCTCCTGCTCCTCGAAGCTCTTCGACCGGTTTTTTTCGGCGGCGTTCTCTAAACCGGAGTCGATTTCTAAAAACGAGCGCAGGCTCATGTAGTTCTGGCGGATGTACCGGCTCTCCCCACCTATCCACAGCACCATCTTGTACCTCTGGTGAAACCGGTAAGCGAACTCCAGGAGGAGCTCGGTTTTCCCGATCCCGGACTCGCCCGACACGCACGCGATGCCCTTTCCGTACACAATCTTGGCCGGTCGCCGCCTCACGTGCTTTAAACCGCCTTTCGATTTCTCCACCTGTTGAGAGGGATCGTTGTTATGCATCTCGATATCCTTCTCCGACTCTCTCCACACGACGTGCTCTTTCCCCTTGCGTTTCTCGTCCACCGATCCACTCCGGCCCCACGCAATCGTCAAGTTCTTGCGCCTGGGCCGGGCCCGGAGCTCGAAATAGTCCCGCTCAGCCTCGCCGGTAATGTCCCCGAAAAGCATGAACTCGAGCTCGGACAGCTCCCTTTTCCGTCCGACAAAAGCCTCGTTTCTCGGGAAAGGAAATTCTTCCTTATCGGCTTTCTCTCTCCACTTGGACAACCGATCGACTATGCTACGCCGGCCAAGTCTCAGGGCCAAAAGCGTAATTGCCCGCATTATGCATTCCCTCCATTTTCCATCGTGGGCCTCTAGCTTCCATTCGTCTGCACGAGAGAGGGCCCCCACAGCCTCCTTCCACTCCTTCTCGAGCCCTCCGTACAGCAGCCACAGCTCTCCACCATGCTTCTCCCAGACCTCGCCTCTCTTCTCAATTATGTCTCTCACGAGGCAGTCGTCCGGGCTCACATCAAAGTACACGGGTACCAAATTCTTCTTCCCGGAGAAAAATCTTAGCTCCTCGATTGTGTACGGGTTCCTGAACGACTTTCTCGTCAGGATCACAACCCCAAACGTGCTCCCATCCATGGCCTTCTCGACTATCTTGTGCTTACGGGTGTTTCGGCATCGTGAACGGTCAGTCACGAAACAGGTCAGGCCCTGGGCCTCCAGTTCGGCCCTTAGCCACTTGGTGAACCTAAGCAATAAGGGCTTCCGGCCATGAAAGCCTATGTACACATCGCAACTTCTCAGCCGGTTGGGGGAGAAGGTCTCGAGTAGTCTTTCCACTTTCTTGGCTCTACTCTTGTTGTGCCTGTGGAAGGGCTCGGTGCCCAAACGGGGGCTCTTTGGTATTTTTGTAGAAGACAAAACATCTTCTGATTTATTGGGTTCTAGATGAGTGCCCACGTTGTAAGTGATGTTTGCTGATGTGGAGGGTCGAGGTGGCTCGTCGGTGGATAAACGGAAAGTTGCCGATTTTGGGGAGAAAAAGGGAGACTGGTTTGCCGAGTAGAATGCGGATGATGATGAGGAGAGGTTTCTGGAAGTTGTGCTGGGAAAATGCACGAGTTTAGTGTTTTCTTGAAATAGATCCATTTTCACAGTATGTTGATGATCCCTTGGAAGGTGAAGCTCCAAGCATCCTCAGATTGTGGATTAAGCCCACTTGAAACAGAGAATCAAGGTGGAACCTTTAAGAAACAGAAAATTATAGTGAGCTTCATGTGATGAAATGTTGGATATGACAGACATGGTGGGTTAGTTAAAATAGCATCAGATGCATATGCCCTGTTGAGTTCAAGGCAAAGTTGAGAACTATACAAATCTTTCATTTACACATGCACACACACTCAAGGGAACAGAACAGAAGAGAAAGGAAAACAAAAGCTGCAATAAGTGCTATTGACAAGGTCAACACTGTTCGAGCATTACAAAAGCAGTGATATCAAATTTAGATTCAATAGTCTCAATCACTAAAAAGATAAAATCCATGTTGAAACACGAAACAAATCAGACATATTCCATTAGATTCCATCTGTAACCACTAAGAATCAATTAGTATCCAAGGAAAGCCTTAAAGAGTGTCAAACTAAATCACTTTAGATCTAAATGCCAAAAGGCTTACATTAGAGAGAGAGAGATTCAGATAAATGAAAATCCTAAGTCATAACCACTACAACAAAACAAGAGTCGGTTTGAAAGCAGCAAAATTCAGATCTGAAAGAACTTACTTCAGAAACAAGATTTTCAAAAGTCTCAAACTTCAGTTTCCATTGACTTCAAATCCAAGCACCGATTTCACCGGTCACGGGCTCACGTATAAGCACATCAAAAATCGACACAACCAACTTCCACAAACCAAAACGTCAAAATTTTGTTGGGAAAAAAAAAATATATACCCCACTAAGAAAAATTAACCCTTTATACATAAAATAATATCAAAAAAAATAGCAGGGAGAGACAGAGTTAACGAGTATGAGAAAGTGTATTGTCAATGTAGAGAAAGGTGATTTTTGCTCCTTACGGGGGAATTCGAGGCCCCAGTTGATTGACAAAAGTGAGGGTAAAAGGGAGCAATAAGAGGATTGCAAATGGCGGAAGAGAGATGGGGGAAATTGTTTTACCCCTTTTAGGCTTTAGCAGAAAAGAAAGAAAAGAAAAGAAGAAAAAAAAAAAAAAAATTATAAGGGCAGACTTTTGTATGAATATACAATGCTTTGCTTTTGCTCACACTCTCACTAGTCACCACTCACAAAGAAAAGTTTCAAACCCCAAAAGGAAAAATGGAAAAAAGATGCTACCTTTATAATTTCTACTCTTTTTTTCTGCAACTGATAAAAGGAGTATGTTTTTTCCTTTTCTTCTTTTATTTTATTTAATGAGTGTATGCCAAAAGACTGTTGACTTCTCACTCAGTAGCTCTCCCGTGAACATGGGCATGTAGTGTCATTTTGTTGCTGAAAATTAATTTTAACACAACTTGTAGATAAGTTGGCCAAACATAATTTTTTCATATAAGTAAATATTTATATTTATATTTTAAAACATCTTACTTTTATTTAATTTATTTTTTATAATATAAAATTCCAAAATAAAAATATACATATTAATTCAAAAAATATGTTTGTCTAACCATTATATTTGTCTAACAACAGTATTTTCATAATTTTAAATATATAATGACACGAAAAGCATGTATAATTTTCCTCAACAAGTATTTAATATTCTCACCATTGAGCTTCCAATTTTTTCATAACTTTAGAGTTCAAATAAATTTTAAAGTTACTCCTCATATAGCTTTGGCTTGAAACATTTTTTGTGAAACTGCGTTCTGTTCTTTTATACCGACACAAGTGCAATATGTACTCTAACTATAAATTTTCATATATGTACGAAAGTAATATAGGATTACATTAAATGTTGTTTTGAGAAATTAAGCACGAGATAAAACACGAACTTCATGGTAGATCTACTTTTATGTAAAGAACTTAGACAATCCTATTTTTTCGAGTAATTATGCAGATTATTATATTGAAATCTCATGTTTTGTTTACAAGAAATTAAACAAAACAATAATAGTTGTAGTATTTGTGTGATTCTTATTTATTATTNAAAAAAAAAAAAAAAAAACACGTCAATCCAACTAACCGTTAATTTGCCTCATAGTAGCATTTTTATAATTGTATAATTAATGCCGCCATTAAAATGGGGACTTCTAAGACAATTGGTAAAGTGTAATGCATTCTAGAGATCTCAATCTCATCATCCTAAGATTTAGATTTAATATTCACTACCTAATGCTTTTACTTGTACAACAATGATATATAGGTAGGTTGATTTCACTTAGTAAACAATGATATATAGGTAGGTTGATTTCACTTATGTTTTCATATCCTATGATCATGTAATAATTTCGTGCTAGTTCTTTTCGAGTTTGTAGATTTGTAGGTGAGCTACGTGGAGCGGCACAAGAAAAATAATGAAGGTACGTAGCTGCTAAAAAGGTTCAGTTTTCACCTTTTAAATGACATTCATTGCAATCTAAATATCATTGAATATTTGCAATAACTTTCAGTTGATGGGAAGTACTGATTAGTGATTACCTAATTACATCGTCTAAGAATGTTTATTTATTAACTCCATCAATACTAGGATAATTGAATTGGTTGCATTAAATGACTTCAGTGATTTCATGTGCATTGATTTCCAACATTGTGTTGTTTGTGTGAATTCTGAAATTGAGTTTCAACTTTCAACTTTCAACTTGCTTACAATATTATTTTTAGGTACAACTATTTTGTCCAACCAAAATACGTACACTTCCCCAAAACCTAGTCCGTGTGTATTTCGTCGGCCTCCCCTCGGTGGGGCGTTTCGTGCAGTGCTGACCATCATCGGGCTTTGCTCCCTGGCTTCTGTCGAATCGTGTCCTCTTGATCGGGTGGCATCTAATCGTTCTGAAATTAGTTGTCTATGCGGATATCGAGGGCGATTTCGGCGTGATATATAGGACGGCTTGCTCTGATTACTGCCTTGTGTTGTCATAGTCGAGATTAGCTTCTACTCACCCGATTTTCCTGTCTTCCCTGGTATTGGGTGGTGGGTCTCGCCGATGAGTGTGGGTCGTGGCTCTGGTGGTTTGTCGGCCTATGGCTGCCAGTTGGTGTGGGGGCTGGAGTTTGGGGTTGGCTTTCGGTTTCGGGTTCGAGGGTCTTCTAAGGGTTCCTGGGTTTTGGTGTAGTTAGGCGTAATTTACTGCAGTTTCTGAATATGCGACTTGGGTCGTGTCTCTTTCCGTATGGGTGGTTTCCCTCATGGGTTTGGTGTTGTGGTTTCTTTTGCAGAATGACTTGTCGGCTATGGTGAGGACTTCATTCTAGTTCTAGTGCGTTCAGTTCTTGTTGGTGTTTATTTTTTTTTTCTCCCATTTGGGAAGTAGATTTTTATTTATTCTCCTTTTTGGGAATTAAAACTCTCCTTTTGTGAGAACATTGATTTCTTCTTTTGTAGTTTGTGGGTGTGTCTAGTGTAGTAGCTTCTAGCTAGGCTACAGGCGTTCTAGCCGTATATGTCTCTCTGAATTCAGTTGTTTAGTTGCTTTAGTCAGCTAGTTATCCGCTTGTAAATATGTGTTTTTACTAACGAAATATGTGGTTTTGAGGAAAAAAAGACTTCCTTAGAATATTTATAGTATATTTTTTCCCTTTTTGTCTTTGTGATGGAAATCTTACACAACCTCAATTCATATGGTTACTGTCTGGAAAAAAAAATGGAAATACTAAAACAAAAATTGAGGCTTAATGATCTCCACATTTGGATTCATGCTAATAATTAATATGGTATTACCTAATATAAAACTGTTAATTTATCAAACACAATTCATATAATTAACTGATCAAATCATCTAATACAATCAGTTAGCCGTTAGTATCTAATTATTGATTGTCAATCAAAGTCTTTATGTCCTTTATGTATATGCAGGATGAATGAAATTATGAATATAAATAATGAATATATGTAGTGTTATTGCTAGGTTTTAAACAATATTATTTTAAGAACATTGATGTTGTTTTGCAGGTGGCAAATATATATATATTGTTGAAAATAATAGCTATCAATAGAGATAGAAGTACTGATCAACAACATTCAATTTCATTATTCAATATTATTCTCAAGAGCACTTAAAAAGATAATGTATAATACAATGCTCAAATAAGGTCTTTGAAACTTTGACCAAATAAGTTCTTACAACATTTTCAATTTTTTTTGAAAAGGAGAATTTTATTTTAATTTTTTTTAGCATATAATTAACACTACAACAAAATGATGAAAGTTCAACGGAAAGTTCCAATACAAAGATATTTTAAAAAAATTCTAACGGAAATTCCAACAAAAAAAATTCGTTGGAATGAGTTTTCCATTAGAATTTATGTTGAATTTTGACGATTCTAATGGTAGATTTTTCAACGGAGGTGGAAATAAAAATTCCAACGGAAATTGCATATTCCAACGGAATTTCTTACAGTAAAAAATTGTTGGAAAAATAGTCGTTGGAATCATCAAATTCCATCTAAAATTCCAATGGAAAAGTCAATATTCCAACAGTTGGAATCATTTCAACAGAAGCTATACCATTGTAATATGTATTGAAATGTTTATTATAAGATTTTCAGTTAAAATACAACAATTTTTTTGTAGTATAAATAAGTCGAACGAGAATCGATTTTAAGACATTTATGTTTATTTTCAGTTCCATCAGTTATCTACTTATCAAAATGTTGTTGCCACATATCAAAATGCCAGTGCATAGTATCCATATCAGTATCACACAATAATAATCACACATTTTACCGAGTGACATACAAAATGGATATTAGGCGTTGGATCGTGATATTTATGGCACCATAGAATTTCTAGAGTGACATAAGCATTTATCCATATATCACAATGATAATCACACATTTTTACCGAGTGACATGGCATAAGCATTCAGAATTTATTGACATCTCATTATTCCAATTTCCAACTATATATATACACGTCCCAATTACAGTTTGGATTTTAAATATTTACTACAAAAACATTGTTACCACGACCACAAGTCCACAATACTCCAAGAATAATACTCAATAAAACCTCGTACAAAAAAAGCAATTTCATGAAAAAAAGTGTTTTATTTTATTTTTTATTTTTTGGAGCAATCTACATAAAGATAGTAGTAATACACATGCACGATGCATTTCCAGAAAAGTAAGCACCCATGAACAGATACAAACACAATTCAACTGGTAAAAAAAAGTAGTTTTCTGCACCAAAAAAAAAAAAGTAGTTTTCCCAGTAGTTAAACTTAGTTATCTTTACTGCTAACAAAAAAATACGTCCCAAGTAGTTTTAATCTGGTCGGTCCATATGAGCAGT
>BKCP01004661.1:568806-580781 GCA_008636005.1 Striga asiatica | reverse complement strand
AAAGAATCGTGCCTTTTATTTTTTTAATCAATACACTTCTAAAAATCATAATGGCATCCAGTGTTCTTGTTATATTATTATGTACACAAGTTTTAATGTTGATTAATTACTCAAAAACTGGACAATTCACGGGAATAAATGGGATATGATTAACAAAAAATAATATTTATTATAATATAACTTTTACGAACACTATAAGAAATTTGATATTATATGACGAAAATATTCGTCATAACAATTCCTTTTCTCGTCATTAAAAATATATAGCGACGAAATTTTATCGTCACTACCCGTGTCGCAATATGTATATATGATATTATACTGGTTTGTCATTAAAAATTACTTTCAGTGACATCGACTTCATCACTTTACTATGGGAACTTTGTCGTTGAAATTCTAAAATTGTTATTGAAAGTTCATATTGAAATAGCGAACTCATATTTTTCATCAAAACATTAAACTTTAGTGACGAATTTATCACATTTGCAATTGAGTTTTCATCATTAGAATATCTAAATAGTTACATAAATAAAATATGTTTATATGAAGAATTCAAATATTCGTCATCTAAAGCTAACTAACAGCAACGAATTCCAACAAAAAAAAGAAAAAAATTATAATTCTTAATTTTTTAAAAGACAATTTTACTTAACACGATTAACCTTTGAAGGCCTAGCCTACAAGCTTCCACACAAATCATAATATAAGCTTCCACAAATACCATGATGAGCATGGATATGAGATCAACTGGGCCAAACAAACCCTCAGTCCAATTAACTTCTCATCTCCTGACACATACAAGTGAACCTCCCTATCAATTAATTTTCCACCAACTCTATTCGTCTTATTGTTGTCTTCTCCATTCTCAACCGTTGCCGGTTTGGAGGGTTCGACCCTCTCTTCTTCTGCTATTGTTATAACGTCAAGATACAAAATGATATTGTAAAACAAGGAGATAGATTAATAATATTTAAAATAAAATAATTAAAGTTGATTTGATGTAAAAGAATGAGAGATGATGTAAACTGATAGTTAATTAAAGTTATGTGAGTGGATGAATAGCAAATTTAAGTTGATGTGATTTGTAAGAATAATTGATTGATATTATTTAATTATATGGATGGTATTGAAGATAGTGGAGTTGAGTTAAAAAAATGATTGAGTTAAAATCGATTGTTTTTTGTTTTTTGTTTTTTTTTTTAATATCAAGTTCATATTCATTATTCAATCACATTCTTACCTTGTGACTGGATATGTATTTGGTTTGATTTTGATTGATTTTTTTATTGTTAATCATAATTAATTTTAAAAAATATTGTATAGTTAGTTTTTAGTGAGATTTTGAGTTATATTAATATAATATTTGAAAAAGTAATTAAAATTGATTTAATGTAAAAATAGAGAGATATAATGTGAAGTGGCGATTAGCTATAATTATGTGAGTAGATAAATAATGAATTAAAGTTGATGTGATGTATAAGAATGGTTCATTGATATTTTTTAATTATATTAATAATATCGAGTATAGTAAAATTAAATTAAAGTTAAGCTAAAAATTTTAATTTAATTAAAAATGATTGATTTTTGTTTTTTTGGGTAATGGGTCCATATCAATCACATCTTAATGGTTTAGAAAACAGGGCCATGCCCATGGGATTGCAAGCCCTCAAGGTTTTGGACTTTTAGGCCCATAATCAATTACCAATGCCCACTAAATTTTTATAACATAGGCTAATTCCATATAGTGTAACTTGTTATATATGGAAAAAAATACAAATAATTCAACGAATAGCATCTATATATATAAAGAGGAGCAATAAAACATTTAATTTTATACCATGCATTAAATTTTATTTTCATGCATTATATTTTATTCTCCCTCCAAAATTTTCAGCATTCAATTTCATTTTTTAAGTTACAAAATAACTTGCTTGAATGTCATAAATTATGAACATAAACCAATCAAGGGAGTTACAAAATTGTACTCAAATTTTAAGTTATACCCACTCATGAAAATGGTTGAATATATTAGCATAAAGAAAATGGTTGTAACGGCTCTTCCATAACAATTACTTGATCAAAATCAATTTTGAAAATTATTTTCTTAATTCATATTGTTTTTTCATGAATTAAGTTTTGATTTTTTTTTTTTATATTTATATCTTTTTAAAGTATTCTTCTATGTGCAAATGCACAAGTTTATTATTAGTCATATATAAATATATTGCACCGCAATTAACTCCCAATAGCCAATAAGCAATAACACATTTCCCAAAACATATCCTCTTATCAAACGTTAAAAAGGTACTAAAGAAAAGAAAAAAAATAAATATCCTCAAAGGTGCAACCGTGGAAACTTGGACGGTTTTACCATTAGATCTTTTTTCTGCCGGGACAATTTTTTAGATTCACGCCACTCTTCTTATTAGGTTGCTTTTCTTTTTCCCACAGATCCAACCTTTTGTGTTGCGTCGCCGTCCTTGATTTGATCATATCAGAGAGGTAAGACATTTAAATATGGAGTTCTAATTCAAAATTCCATTAATTAAGCCTTTCATTGATTTTTTTGTTTCTATGCTTGGAGTTGGACCTTCCTCGTCAAGATAACGTGATTTATCCATATTTTTGTTCTAACTTCTATGCGACTCTTATAGCATTCGAAGAAAAAAAAAGACTCTTATAGCAGCCCAGTTTCAGTCTCTGTCACATGGGTCCTCATCCTTTTTCGCTGTTTTGAGTCGCTTCAAGTTCTTTTCTCTGTAGATTAGGCCAGCTTTTGTGTTTTTTTGGTAAGGGCTGAAGTATCTTTAACGTTAGCACTATATTAAATCAGGTTTTTGTGATAAAAGTTCGAACCTTTTCAATTTATTGCCTTTTCCCTTGGATTAAAAGGAGAAATTTGTTTAGGAGTTGGGGAATTGTGATGTCTCGATTGGTTCTGCATTGCAAAGTCTCAAGCTTGTCAAAGACGTGCCTCAGGAATTTTGTCTCCTCCGCTCCCGTGACTACTCAAAACCCACTTTTCTATAACTTTATTCCCTTCATTATCTGTAGCCTGTAATATTGACTTGTTGAGTTATTAGAAAGCTTGGGCCCTTTATTGTTCTCTTTGTAATTATGGATAAAATGTTTTGGTTCTGTGGTTTTTAGAAAAAAAAATGTTTTTAACTGGGCTTTTGTAGTTGCAAAGCTTCTCAATTTTTTTTGGACATTTTGAAGGCACTAACCTATCCAGAATGAATGTTTTCTTGCATAATATCTTAGAGGTCTCATATAATTTTTCAGTTTCGCTCAAGTTGTCGTGTTAGGGGACACTCCATAAAGCTTACTAGGGGGCACCGGAAATTCTTCAGTTCTGAGGTTTGCGTTGTCGTAGGTTACTTTTCTTGTTTTAGATGTTCCCAACTTTAGTTGCTGATATGTCTCAATCTATTTTTGGCACTAGGCTACTAGTTGGAAGAAATATCGATTACCATATCACTCGCTGCCTGTAAGCTGATTCATTCATCTTCAGAGCATGTTGAAATTCCTGAAATTATAACATCACGATCTCCTGTTACTTATACTTTTCACATGTTGTATTTGTACTTTAGAGTCTTACAAATACTTCCCGGAGATTTGTTTGTTCAGTTGCAACAGAACCGGTAGCAAAGGAAGTTGATATGGATGCACCCAAAGAGATATTTTTGAAGGATTACAAGCAACCTGATTATTTCTTTGAGAAGGTAGTATCTTTTACAGGTCTTGATTTTGAATTATCATATCTGGTATTATTTGCTTGTCTAAGATATTTGCAAAATATGCTTGAATCTTAGGTGGACCTTAGTTTCACACTGGGGGAGAAAAAAACAATTGTTAGTTCCAAGATAGTTGTCTATCCAAGGATCGAAGGTACTTTCTTGTTATTCTTCCTGTTTTCCTTCAGTTTTTAACGTGTCTTGCAATTGTAATATCTGTTGGTGTCCATCCGTTTTCTTCTTGTTAAGGCAGGAAGTGAACACTGGACAGATTTCAAGGTCTTTTATTTGTTGTGTTTGTTTGTTAACTTTGTCAGTTTTGATGTGTGACATGTAAGGAGGGGTGTTAAGATTACATTAGGCTCTTTAGATTTTATATCTGTTGGTGTCCATCCTTTTTCTTCTTGTTAAGGCAGGAAGTGAACGCTGAACAGATTTCAAGGGTCTTTTATTTGTTGTGTTTGTTTGTTAACTTTGTCAGTTCTGATGTGACATGTAAGGAGGGGTGTTAAGATTACATTAGGCTCTTTAGATTTTATAGAGCAGATGACTGAAAGAAATAAGGAATGGTTGACTGATTTGTGATTGATATAGCTTGAGATTAGAATTTTACTTCCATCTTGTTTGCTTCAGTGTAGAGTGGACATGATCTACTTCTACTCTTCTGTGTGAAGTTTTTCTGTTAAATTAACGTGCACATATCTGCAGCGTCTTAAGACCCCTAATTATATATATAGGTAAAATTTCATAGAAATAATGTCTACAATTTTCTATCATCATGAGCAGGTTCTTCTTCACCTCTAGTCTTGGATGGTGTTGATCTGAAACTGATTTCTCTGAAGACCAACAGTAATTACTTGAAGGTATATGTCCTACATAGTTGCTTCCTCTGCTGTTAATATTACTTTTTGTTCCTCTGTTATCTGTTTTTTTCTTATTAAGTTGTTTATTATTGTACTCGGTAATGCTCAATAGTAAAAACTAATTGTTGCAGGATGGTGATTTCCACCTAGACTCACGTCACCTAACTATTTCCTCACCCCCCGTTGGTAAATTCACTTTGGAGATTGTCACTGAGATAGACCCTCAGAGTAACACTTCTTTGGAGGTTTGACTTGAAATTTTGTCTTCTGTTTGATCTTTTATATACAGAATATATCTCATATTTACCTACAAATATATGATCCAAAAACTATACAACTATAGCTATCTTTGTTTCTCAATATAATGAATACTGCAGGGGCTCTACAAATCATCAGGGAACTTCTGCACACAATGTGAAGCAGAAGGCTTTCGGAAAATTACTTTCTATCAGGTATGGATTTGTGAATGATGTCTTAAGTTGGGAATTTTTAAAGACATTTGCTTAATATGTGATGACAACATCAGGATCGCCCGGATATCATGGCAAAGTACACTTGTCGTATTGAAGGTGACAAGTCACTTTACCCGGTACTGTTATCTAATGGGAATCTTATAGAGCAAGGAGACTTGGATGTGAGGCCCCTTCACTTGTTTTCTGTCTTCTTTGTTCTTTTCTCAAGAACATGATTTTCTTGTCTTGTGTGTATATGGTATGAGAGCCTTTCCGAATGAGTGCAGGGAAACAAGCATTATGCAGTATGGGAAGATCCTTTTGTGAAGCCATGCTATCTTTTTGCATTAGTTGCCGGGCAATTGGTGAGCCGTGATGATACTTTCACAACTCGTTCTGGCCGAAAGGTGTCACTTAGAATTTGGACTCCCGAACAAGATGTCCCAAAGACGGCCCATGCTATGTACTCTTTGAAAGCTGCCATGAAATGGGATGAAGACGTAAGGAGTAGTTGTACTTTTCCCTAGAATTTATTCTCGTTTTCATTATAGTTTTTCATTTGTTTATTGTTTGATTTCATTTTGCCTTTTTTTTTTTAACCAGGTTTTTGGGCTTGAGTATGACCTGGATCTCTTCAACATTGTTGCTGTTCCAGATTTTAACATGTTAGTTCAAACCTCCAAAGACGCCTGTTTTCTTTCTTCTGAGTAGAGATACCTTTTACCTTCAGATTCCTAATTCCTAATGGTGTTTTGTTCTATTCTGATTGACAGGGGAGCCATGGAAAACAAAAGTTTGAATGTATGAAATAAGTCAACACTATGATCACTGTACCATATATTGATACTTCTTTTTCTTGAATTTATGATTTTATTGTTATTTTCTTTTCTTTTTTCCTTTTAGATTTTCAATTCCAAACTTGTCTTGGCATCTCCGGAAACTGCAACAGATGCAGACTATGCTGCAATTTTGGGTGTTATTGGACATGAGGTTCTTTGTCTTTGCTCTAGTATTTCTTTTCCGAAACTTTGGTTTATCTCGAACTCCACACTCCAGGTGGACTATTCGTTAAATTGGTGCTGACTTCTTGTCTCTGTCTGCAGTACTTTCACAACTGGACAGGAAACAGGTTGGCCTACTTTCTTGTTTCTATTTTTCTAGTTTTCTTTCTTTTATTTTTTTTTTCTCAAATCTTTATATGTTGCTGCCTATATATAGTGGTCTGTGATTTACGAGGAGCTGAAGATGTTCTCAGAAAAGTTTATGTCTTGTGAAATGGTTTTTATTTATTTTCTTTTACATTACCGTTGAAATCTTGGCATCTCTTGAAGTTGTGTATAAATTGTAAGTATCATTGACACTTCAACAAATAACAGAGTTACATGCCGAGATTGGTTTCAGCTTAGCTTAAAGGAAGGTCTCACTGTTTTCCGTGATCAGGTGAAGTCATTTTAGCTAGACGCCTAGACCTCAAGATTTCAAGCAATATTAACTTGATCTGACTTATAAATTTGTGTCTAATTTGCAGGAGTTTTCTTCTGATCTGGGAAGCCGTACAGTAAAAAGGATAGCTGACGTTTCAACTCTTCGAATTTATCAATTTCCTCAGGTGTGAATTGAGCAATGTTGTGGTGTTTTTCCATGCATTGAGATGCTGAAATTTCAGTCATATTATACTTTTGGAATTCAATTCAATTAAACTGTGTAGTCAATTGGATGCTGAACTGTTTACTGATAATGCTTAATTTGCTTCTATTTTTCCAGGATGCTGGTCCCATGGCTCATCCTGTGCGACCTCACTCTTATATTAAGGTCCATATTAATGAAGTTTGCTCAATTCATGAGCCATAAAAAGTTTGGAATCTGTGCTTATATTTTATTTTTTATATTCCTTTGCAGATGGATAACTTCTATACAGGTAAGAGCCTTTTCCTTTTTCTCTTCCTGCCCTTTTGATCAGGATAATAAATTGCCATGCATGACTTGCAACTTTCATATTCTAATTTGCATTTCTTTTTGAAACCTAATGTTAACACTATTGCTTTCAACTTTTCTCATGCCCTGGATGTTGATTGTCGGCCATGAATCTTAAATTGCAGTGACGGTATGTTGTCGACCAGCCATAGTTTTATTAGCTCCTTTTCTTTTCTAAATTTACGACTAATTTTTATATCTTCTTCCTTGTTTTATTCTCTTCACGGCAGGTGTATGAGAAGGTTTGTTCTCTATTCTTTCTATTCACATTTTTTCCATTACAATTTCCAAGGTTAAGGGGTGGCACTGTGTGCATATGGTTATAATTTTTTTTAACCAAATCAAACCTTTTGATTTAGGGTGCCGAAGTTGTAAGGATGTATAAAACCTTGTTGAACAGTTCAGGATTTAGAAAGGTGAGAAAAAAAAATCAATTATTTGAGCTTACGAATTATGTATTTTAGTATTTCTTCCTTACTAGCGACCTCCATGATATTTGTACAAGTATAACAATCGTTAGTTCAAAATTTCAGGGCATGGATCTTTATTTTAAGAGGCATGATGGGCAAGCCGTGACATGCGAAGATTTCTTCGCAGCCATGAGAGATGCAAACGGTGCTGATTTCGCCAACTTCTTGTTATGGTAAGTTGTCACACTGCCGATTACATTTACTATGAACTTACCTCTCTTTTGGTGCTCAAAGCTTTTTTATATGGACAAAATAATGCAGGTACTCGCAAGCTGGGACACCTCTGTTGAAGGTTGTTACTGCATACAATACCGAAGCTAAGACTTTTTCTCTTAAGTTCAGGTAATATATTTTGCATGGAGAGTTTTATTTGCTGATGAGTGGATATAAAATGGCAATAATGCAAATTTGAGTTTGCAGCCAAGAAATCCCCCCAACCCCTGGGCAGCCAGTGAAAGAGCCAATGTTTATCCCTGTAGCCTTGGGTCTGCTCGATTCCAATGGCAAAGACATTCCACTTTCGGCTGTATACCATGATGGACAGTTGACTGATATCACCAAAGACGGTCAACCAGTTTATACTACAGTTCTCAGGGTCACTAAGGTTGGTTTAATGTTACCTAGTTGATTGTTTGCCTTTTACATTTCATACGACAGTTCTCAAAGTAACCTAAATTTATAACGTCTTGTAATGTTGTGAGCTGACAATTATGTGATTTATCTCTGTTTTGGTAGTGCTTTTGTAAAAGTAACTTCATCTGTCTTTAAAAGATGGACTTATGGCATATTTGACACAATCTGAGAAAACACAATCATATATGCTGGCAAAGTGAAAAATGCTCTAATTAATTATTAATTTTTTCCATAACCCCGTTCTATTTGTTGTTTCATTTCTATTAAGTACTCAATTGAAGTAATAGCAATATATTTGTAGGACAATTTAAATGGAAACAATGAACTATCTTTTCTGGAATGGAGGAAATAGTTTTGTTGCTGCTTGCATTTTGTATTGATCTTTTCTATTGTATTTGTTGACCGTGAATAGAAAGAAGAAGAATTTGTTTTCAATGACGTTCAAGAGCGTCCAGTGCCATCTATACTGAGGGGTTACAGTGCTCCTGTTCGTTTGGATTCGGATCTTACTGATGCTGATTTGTATTTCCTTCTTGCAAATGATTCGGATGAATTCAATCGGTATGTGGATGTAAAAATAACGAGATTGTTCGCAGTCATTTTCTTTAGGCTATGTTTGGTAGACCAATAAGCTAGCTTATAAGCTTCTTGTATTTAAATAAGCTTCGTTTGGTAGGACGAGCTTTCTTAAAAAGCTCGAGCTTATCTCATAAGCTTCTTTGGGTAGCTTTTCAAATGAGCCAGTTGAAATTTTTATGTCAGCTAGCTTATCAGCTAATTTTACCAAACACTTTTATCATATAAGTTAGCTTTTCAACTATAAGTCATAAGCTATAAGCCCGAAAATTACTGATAAGCTATAAGCTAGCTTATCAGCTAGTTTTACCAAACATAGCCTTATAGTGATTTTTTATAATGCCGACTTATGATTTATTTAGCATAATCTGTGAAAATCTGAAAGTAGGAAGGGGGCGCTTTAAAATTTGGGTGAATTACAAATCGTTTTTTTCTTCAAGCAGCTGAAGTGTTAACTGATACTCTCTAAATAACGCCACATTACTTTTGGTCTAAATAAATCATGTACTTTTCCAGTCAAGCTAAAGTGCGTACTGAAACTCTCTTAACAATGATATAATGATATGTAGAGTCTAAACATCACTTTTATTGCCTCAGGTGGGAGGCCGGGCAGGTTTTGGCTAGAAAGCTGATGCTCAGCCTAGTTTCTGATTATCAGCAAAATAAACCCTTGGTTCTCAACCCGCAGTTTGTGAGTGGAGTTAAAAGTATTCTTGGTGACTCGAAATTGGATAAGGTACAATTATAAATACGAATAATGCTACATACACATAATATAGTGTTCATAATGGTTTTACGGGTGTTGTTTCCACTTATTATTTAATAAATCGATCCACACACTTGTACGTAAAACATCATCTACACTGTGTTGTGTATACATAGCAAAATCCTATAATTAAGTATCAGTGTCATCTTTTTCAGACAATAATGTTAATTTTTTAATTTTCTTCAATCCTTGTTGGATCTTAAGGAATTCATTGCCAAGGCAATAACTCTACCTGGCGAAGGTGAAATCATGGACATGATGGAAGTTGCCGACCCCGATGCTGTTCATGCAGTTAGAGCTTTCATCAGAAAGCAGCTTGCTTCTGACTTGAAAGAAGATTTGCTCGACACTGTAGGATACTGTATTGTTGTCACTTGACCACATTTTATTCCGGTAGATATTACCCATCTGTTCTTATAATGGCCCGACATGCATCACAGGTTAAAAATAACATAAGCTCAGAGGCTTATGTATTTGACCACCCAAACATGGCCCGACGTGCTCTTAAGAACGTAGCTCTGGGTATTTACGTGCATTTTTTTTTTTTTTTTCCCTCTNTTTTTTTTTTTTCCCTCTTTTGTTCTAAATTCTGCTGCATTGATATTTTTGTACATTATTAATCCGATTAACTAATTATCTTTTTGCTTGCCTGCACAGCTTATCTTGGGTCAATTGAAGATGAAGAGATAACTCAGCTGGCATTGCACGAATACAACATTGCCACGAACATGACCGAGCAATTTGCTGCCCTGGCGGCTCTTAATCAGAAGCCTGGTAAAACTCGGGATGAGGTTTTGGCTGATTTCTATAACAAGTGGCAGCATGATTTCTTGGTAATTTCCTATGTTTGGCTATCTAATATTTTGCCATTTCTGAAATGATTTTTGGTCAGCTGCAAAATATTATGCATGTAAATTAGGAAACAGACTGAAACCTCTAATGCATTCTGGAAAAACCCATTTCACATGATATATCAGCACATATCCCATTAGCGTTTTCATATATTTAATGTTTCGTACATTTAACCCCAGTGAAGGCAAATGAGTGGAGAAGCATGAAATGCCTTTGCAATTAAAATGTGTATTAGTTTCATAAAAATACATTTGCAAGGTTTGGCTTCTCTTTTACAAGATTATATTAAATTATAGTGAAGTAAATTTCTGTGTGTAGGTGGTAAATAAATGGTTTGCCCTGCAAGCCATGTCTGATATACCCGGCAATGTCGAGAATGTACGTAAACTCTTGAATCATCCTGCCTTTGACTTGCGGAATCCAAATAAGGTTCGTAAACTGTATCCAAATCGAAACACATTCTCCTCTCTACCAGAAATTCATTTCAATGTACCAGAAATTGATTTTTTTTATTCATTTTTTTTTAATAGGTGTACTCGCTCATTGGAGGATTTTGTGGGTCGCCTGTCAATTTTCATGCTAAAGATGGGTCAGGCTACAAATTTTTGGGCGAGATGGTTGTACAGCTTGACAAGCTGAATCCTCAGGTCCGGTACCCTTGATGAGAGCTCTTGACATTTTTATCAACAAGTTTACTACTTAATCCTTCAAAACTACAAATACTTGTACACCCTTGATCAACAAATCCTTGAGGTTTGTGTTTATTTTTAGAAATGCCTCTTTGAGTATGCAACTCGTAAAATAGGGACACACACACAAATGAAGAGTGTAATTTTCTTTTCTTCTATTTATAAAATGTGGTTAAATCAAACCTCTTGATTTCTTGTAATCATCCTACCTTTGCGTGTGTATCAAGATTTTTATCATCATAAAATGTTTTTTCGAAAACGATTTGTGCAGGCTCAGCTGGAGATGATCCTGTCAGCGAATGGGCTGTCTGAGAACGTGTTTGAGATTGCCTCCAAGAGTTTGGCTGCTTGACTAATCGTCACTCATACTACAGAAGTCGGATTAATTCATGAATTTAGTTTATTTTGAAAAACAAGTTTTTTTTTAAAAGACTATGCACGACCCTTTGATGCTTACATGATTGGAGTTGTGTTGAGAATCATATGTTTTACGTTGATGCAAACTCGTTGCCTTGTCATTGTGTTCGATTATCACATGTTTGAGTATGTGATAGTTTATGAGATGTCACTAAAACCTAATAAAAAGTTTAGTTATTTCAGCCTCTTTTCATCTGCAGTGCCTTCAATAAAAATCTATTTTTAGTCATAAGACTTTGTAATACGTAAGCTGGCAGGCAATATTGTTGTTTGATGGGTATGTACATTCAGTTAGATGTTTGTTCTAGCAAAGCTGGATTTAATTTTTCATGTTAAAAGAAGTCAATCAGAAAGAAGTTGAACATGATTGATTCACAAGACTATCACTAAAGTTGTGAAAGATGTTAAACATGATCGATTAACAAAGATATCCACTAAAGTTGAGAACTTCTACTTAGTTGGAGGTTAGTTTGAGGTTTTATCAAGTCCAGTTGAGTTAATTAACTATTAGAGTTAACGATTGAATCGATGAATGAACTCAAGTGT
>BKCP01004661.1:554465-566114 GCA_008636005.1 Striga asiatica | reverse complement strand
ATTGCTTGATTTCTGATAGTGTTAATTCTTTGATAAAAGGAACAAGTAATTGACATTACTCCTTAATTCTCTATCTGAAGGCATAACTGAGTCGTTCATATATGCAGATAGTGCTAAGGAACTGTGGGATGGTATATGTTAATGATTTGGTGAGAATGATGGGCCAATGAAGTATAAAATACAGAGGGAGATCTCCAATTTGGTTCAAGGAAATAGCATAGTAATGGAATACTTCAATAGGCGATAAAAAAAATATGGGATGAATATGCATGTGTGGATCCTGTGCATGATAAGGTAATAGCACAACATGAATCAGAAACCAAATTAATATATACATTTTTTTGATGAGGCTCAATGACATTTATGATAATATAAAGAATCAAATCATGCTTATAGATCCTCTGCCAATAGTCAACAAAGCATATTCATTGATCTTAACTGTTGAGAGGTAAAGAACAGTGCATAATGATTTTGGGAATAGAATGGAGAGCGCTGCTATGATTACAAAAACAGATAACTATAGAAGAGGATCATTTGTTCAAGGAAAAAGTGGTCAAGGTGGAAAAGGATGAGTGGTCATACTATCACCACATGTTTTAAAATATATGGAGTGCCGTACTTGAAGAAACAACAAGGAAAGAGTCATGCTTACAACATATAGGTTTATATACCTATGGTGATAGAACGAACTCATTTGGGTGTTTACGAAATCTCATTGCACTCTAAAGAATGGAGATATTGTACAAATATGTGAGAATTGTGAAGTAATAGGGAATCTCTATGTTTACAAGAAGAAAAGTCAATAAGTTGAGAGAGTGGTCCTTTGCAACCTCACTTTGGGAGATTGATATAAATGTTTAATTAGGGCGTGCATCTTTCATAACCAAAAAATATTTAGATTTTCTCCAGAAAGATTTTGTGATGTGTGCTTCAAATCGAAGCAACATTTTTTAAGAAGCAGTACACAAACTTCGGTCTATTTTGAACTAATAATTCATATTGATATATAGGGACCTTGTACGCAGGAGTGCCTGACTAATAGTCCTTATTTTCTCATTGTAATTGATACCTATAGTTGTGGTACTTGGAGGTTTTTTATGGTGCATAAGCCTCAGGCTGTGAAATTAATAAGGGGGTTTAATCATGGCACAAAAAAAAAAAAAAAAAAAACACCAGTTTGGACTGAAGGTGAGATCAGATAATGGGAGAGAGTTCTTGGGAAAGGAACTAACTGAACTCTTTGGCTCAAAGGGGATACAGCATGAGACCAACTGTGTCTATTCTCTGCAACAAAATGGTGTTGTGGAGAAACAATCTGCATACCAAAGTTCTAAATTATAACTTGGTATGCAGACTGTGGAGGGTCTTATTAGTTTCTTTATAAATAATCTTGTGAATTAAATTTTAATACCTAACGATTTCTTTTAGTAGTTTATGAAGAAATCGAAGAAAGAAATATTTCTTGATTTTTTGTATCATTTCATACTAATTATCCGAAATTCCAAAAAGAGGGCAAAATCCATTTTATACCCTACATACATGACTCATGCAACACACTCCAAAAGAAACAGTCCGTATACCAAAGTTCTAAATTATAATTTATCAGACTTTTGGCAAGAATGCAAGCTAAAAAACAATGTATTATCTTAGTACACAACTAATTTTCATTTGAGCTATGAACTGCAAATGATAATCAAATCACCCGAAAGCTAACCTCAAAATAAAGCTAAAAAAAAGAAAGGAAAGCAGATGAAACAAAATACCAAGCCCATACGAAAAAGAATAAAATAGACCATCAAATGATAGAGGCAATAAATGCCAGGGATATATTACTTTCTTTAGCCGAGGAAGTTCCACATAGAACTCTTCCATGCCATCATTGATCAGCTCAACCTTGTAATTACCCCCATCATCCTATCACAGAACCATCAAATGGAAGGAAATTTACTTCATATGCAAGGATGCTGAAGACATGGGAATGTGAAGGCTCCTTACCATCTTGGAGTTCGTATATACATTGAGCATTCCGTTCAAGAGAGTCTCTGAGAGTTCGAGAGTTTTAGTTTTACATTTTCTTAGATTAGTTGTGTTCTTACATTACTGAAGAGTTGTTCTTGTTTCCACTCGTAACTCTTGGAGTACTTAGGGATTAAGTAATTTTGAGCTAGGAGGGATCCGAACACATGTTTCTAAGTCCTGATTGTGGCCAGAGAATAGTTAGTAGTTTCGGGTATAGTGTAACTAGTGTTGGTAGGTTTAGGAGGGAGCCCCATACTTTTAATCCCAAACTATACATCGTGCGCTCAACCGATTTGCTATGAAAGAGTTCTGAGAAGTAGGAAGACACTATCTGAAGACGAATTTGTTTATTCGTCGTTTCGGCTTTTAATTTCTATGTTTAAAAAGGTTTTACGTACTCAACATACTCTCTCGTAATGATTTAACAATAAAAATTTATATTTAATCGACCTCCTTAACAGATTTTGCCAAGGCCTTATATAGTTCACTTTCTTACTCCTACGTGCATACGAACTTGCACCATCTAATCATATGATACCTGTACATGAGTCAAATCTATATATATATAATAAGAATTAACATTTACCAAAAATAGTAACAAAAAAATAAGTCAGAATTTAATGCAGCCTATATATAGAAAGTTTTATTACTTTTCTTATTTTTTTTCTTTAAAAATCATACAACATTAAATGTTACCTTAAATTTCGGGTTTTAGTTTATTTTATTATTTAAAAAATCCAGTTAAGATTTATTAAATGTGTTTGTTTTTATTTTTACTTTTTTTTTTCTTAGAAACAACGAACAACATTAAAATCTCGGTCTTTATATTTATAAAACCTCAATTCAAAATATAACAAAAGTTTTAGAATCTCGATTTTATATTTGTGCCGTTAAAAAAACATATTGAACGCAAAAAATATTATTTAAATTGCATAATCAATCAATTAATCTTAATTTTTTTAAAATTACTATGTTTATTTTTAATTAATATGCATAAAGTAAAAATAATTAATTCATCTTTAGATATATAATATATAATCTTAATATACCTAGACATTTATTATATGTCATAAAATATTTTTATTTCATAAAATTAAATATATTTAAAGAAAATAAGAAAATTTCTTCGGATCAATCGGGTGATTGAATTAGGGTACTGCCCAGGTTGATTGAATTACTTTTCAGTGATAATTAAAATAGTCAAAAAATTTGACACAACTTGGTTGGTCCCAGGTGACTAAGTTATGTATCAGTTCGACCACATCAAATCGATTATTGAACCTAAATATAAGTTTTATATTGAAAATATGTTATTACGTGAATGTGATGTAGTCCAAACTTCAAATAATCGTATTAACAATACTTTTATGACAACATGTTTAATGATTTATGAATATTTATATATCATTTTGTTAATATTTATGTGAATTAAATAATATTTTATTATAATTTTTATTAATGTACAGTAAATATAAGATTTTCAGAACTGGACCGTCATCGAAACGATCAAGCTATTTTATTAAATCATTTGTGGTTTGTTCAGATTTTAATTTATAAACATTTTAATATATATATATATATAGTATTTTTGTAATAAATTTAAATAAAATGCGTTACTTAGATATCTAAACAATTTATAAATTCAAATGTTTTAAACTAATTGATAAATAATATATAAATCTCTATTTTATTTAAATATGTAATTTTATTTAAAATAATTTTAAATACAACAAAATTTATTTAGAAAATCGTATTGATCCTACCAGTCCAACCGACTGGTGTTGACGGATTCCAGAACAAATATTTTATTCAAGCGAACTAGACTGGTTATAAACCGGTTCCTGATCCATCCGGTCGGACTGTGTGCAACCCGGTTTAATTTAAAAATAATGAATAAATTATGATTAATGTTATTTATATATTTAATTTATAATAAAATCGTAATATTATTTTTCCGTGCATCGCACGGGCCACGCACTAGTTAGCTATGGAGAAAAATTAAATTTTGGATGAAGGGTGGGGCCAATTTGTCCCACAAGAAAAGAAGGTTGTTATAATAAGTAGTATGACTTATAGTTACTTAATAGTTAATAATGGGACGGAAAACAAGGCTGGCCACCAAACAAACTCGGTGGTAGCGTGGCAACATCTACACAACTTTGTCCTCCCAAATTCGGCGTACGCGTTGCCTTTTTTTAAGGATCATAAAATTACGACAAATACAGTTTTAAATCAAATCATACGCTTTTGACTAATCCCGTTGGTTTTGTTGCTGTCTTTTGCATCGTAATTCTTCCCATTTATATTATCAATCCAAACGTTCACCCAGGTGTATCACTGACCACACGATTTTTCACCTTTTCTCCAATATTATTAGATATTATTAGATAGATAGCGAATAAATTATAATTAAGTTATCGTGAATATCCGATTCAATTATTAATTAGTTTACCAATTAAATTAGTGATTGTACAAAATATTTGATACATATCTAAAAATAGATAGCTACTTTGTATAAGAATAGTTAATTTTGATTTTTTAGATCTCCATTTCGGATAAAAAACTAGTACAGAGCCCGTGCGATGTACGGGGTGCACAATTTTAAAGCTATTTATCCAGACTTATAATTATATACATGAATAAAGAAAAATGTACGAGATATATAATACGTGACCCGTGCGAAGTACGAGATATATTTATTTGGAGAATATTATATTATAAGATGTAATATTCAATAAAAGTTTATAATACGCAAGAAAATTGTACAATGTTCAATAAAAGTTTTATAATATTCAAGTGAATTCTTAAAGTCTCTTGTACATTAAGACTACTGACAAAATAATATTTTAATCAATGAGTTTCTTTTCCTTGTAGTCAAATTGTGAATGTGATTTGAGGAGTACAATATATAGCTGACTTGCTTTTTTCATTGTAGTTTTTTTTTTCTTTTTTTTTTATAATGAATTTAAAGATATTCTAAAATATAGCAAAAATTAATTTTTTTTATTACAATTAGGAATTTTACTAAATATAGACTCTCAATCTATGGTGTTAATCAACGTTTAAGTCTAAAAAATTAGAAATTTTTACCTCTTTTAATCAACGTTTAAGTCTAAAAAACAATAGAGTTATTATAAGTTTTTTTCTACATCTTTTAATACATTAAATATGAGCATGATAGGGCTAGCTTGTAAAATAATTAATATATTATCATACTAAAATATTTATACTAATAAAAATTTAATTTTAGCATATAAATTTATCTCTTGATATAAGAGAAAGTAACAGTTTTACTTATTGTTGTTCACCATATAATATTAATTATTATTTTATTATATAATAAAAAAGAAATATTGTTAAATAGTGTAGTAGAATTGTTATAAAATTATATGATTTTTTTTTTCAATATGGATTTAATATTTTTTTATGATTTGATAATATAAATAAATGTATACTTAACTTTGACAAATAAAACAAATAAATACTTTAGTAAGTACTTAATGTATATACTAAATAGGAATATATTTGGTATAATCAAATACCAAATATAATCAAATAAGTCAAAGTGTACATTTTTATTTGGTATTTGATTTTTTTATTATTAAAATCTTTTTATTATACTTACCTTTTTAAAATAAAACAAATAAATAAATCAATTAAATAAATAAAATATTATAATACCAAAATAGTAATGGCATTTAATGCAATTGACTTTTCTGGATAGTAAATGTAGTAAATAGAATCTCCTTTTATATAAGTATAGATATGATATTATATTATGTTGCTCAAAATAGTAATGCATTTATTGCATTGACTTTTCAACTTACTAAATTTCGTAAATGGTACACCTTATTATATAAGTATAGATAATAATTTCAAATGACTATTTATCAAAAAATGAAATTAGACATTATGAAGTGTCAAACATTTTAATTTCATTTTCAGATCCCTAATTTGTTTCGAAATAAAATTACAAAATAAGTCTAAAATCAATCACACATATTTTTTTTTTTTGAATTCGATTAATGTTGTGCAATTACATAAAACTACATATATAGTTGTTATTAGATGATTGAAAAAACAAACAGCTTTTAAATAGTCAAAAAAGAAATTAGCAGATCACCCAACACAATAATGGTATGTTGAAGTTGACCTAATACATCTTTATAAATATTTTTTTAAGCTCATCTACTTTTAATAGTTAAGTGCTAATTACGGAATAATATATGATCACTGCTGTCAAATTTCAAACACATAATAATTATCACTTGAAGTTAAAAAGGCTACAACTAGCACGTAGCCCGTGCGATGTACATAAGTATTAATGAGTTATTTCCACAGAACTTGTCCGTTAAGTAGCTCGTGCAATTCACGGGAAATATTAAATGAGTGGACCATAGGGCTTGTCCGTTCAGTCCTAAAAAATAATAGAGTTTGATCATTTATCTTTTTACATCTTTTCATCAACGTCATTTTTTTTATCAGAACATTAAACCTGAGTCTGGTAGCGCTAGCCCGTAAATTTAATATATTATCTCGTTCACATGTTTAGAATAATATAAATTTGATTACATTATATATATTTATTCATTGATATAAGAAAAATAACAATTTTACGTAATCTTGTTCCTCGTATAACACTTATATTATTTCATTATAAAATTTATTGTAGTATAATGTCATTATTATTATAAGTTATAGATGTAATCTTCTTCTTCTTTTTGTTTTATGTAATTAAAATATTTAATGTATGTTCATATTATTTATTAATGTAATTAATTTAAATTATGTAAATAAATTTAAAGTAAAACATTTTGTACAAATATTTTACAAAATATACACAAATGTTTTTTTAGAATTTAATTTTTTTACAATAAATAACAGCTTTGAAATTCTATGCAATTATTAAAATCGATTAAATCTGCTTTATTAAAACCGATGTTATGGAATAAAACAAATCTATACTTACATTTGACTTTTCCAGCAAAGGTAAAAAAATCGGTTTCTGATTTTTATCCCATAACAAACCTTTAATGTCAAACTATTAATGTCATTCTATTTCCAGCAAACATTAATTACTTTTGACTTTTCTTTATACTAAATCTGATAAATGGGATACCTTTTAATATAAGTATAGATAACTGAAATTAATTAAGGAATAACATACGACACAGCTTACAAGTGTGGCTATACATAAAGCTAAATAAAATATAAACAAAAAAAAAAAAAACCTATCACTAAGTATAATATGCAGGAAATGCTTCTCTACTCATGGTGGACACATGTTAATATATGCATACCGCTTATGTGGCATGCATACATTGGTGAGCAATGTGTGCATAATATCTTATATTTGAGTTTAGTTTCCTTTTGTAAAGGTGAACTGTATATTTAAAAATATATAATTGTTGAAACACTACATAATTTATTAGAGTTTTCATTTTTAATTCCAGTTACAACTTACAAATAATAACGAACATTTAATCTAAACTTATCACAAGGTGTAGATATAACTGTTAGAGGAATATATTTCAAACACAGTTCGGTTCGACTCGTGAAATTTCGAACCCAACTTTTTCATTTACTTAAGTAAATCGAGTTTGTTTAATACAATACTAGCTCGGTTTGGCTCGTGAAATATTAAACTTGTCTCGTTCTTTTACGTACAAGTCAAATCGTACATTTAATCGAACTTGTTAGCAAGAATTCGGAGTTATTCGGCTTGAATTGAACTCTATAGCATCCTTTCATATTTATCCCTAAATAATAAATTCTTTAAAAAAGGAAAGAAAAGAAAGAATATGAATAATTGTCTTTAGAAATTTAATTTACGTCTCATTCTCTAAATAAGATTATTCTTCACAAATTTTATTTTCTTTTGGCAACTTTTCAGGTCGATTTTCTTGTACTAGTAAAACTCTCGACGCACTCACACCCACAGGGGCACGCAGCCAGAGGTCTCCGCTGATTCAATCTGCACCAAGAGGTATAGATACACAAAACACACATATCTTTTCATACTTCGTGCTTGCTCTCTTTGTTTACGCTGCGATTGTATGTATAACGCTGGTGCGTGTATGTACGTGTGTACGCTCCTTTAACGCGCTGAAGAATTGCCTCAGCTGAATTGAATCGACGGATCCTTGGATTTTGCGTTTTATCGAATTTGATGGTTTGTTCTGAGTTTGTTAGAGCTGATATAGCTGCGAGAATTGATCGGATGATACCTGATGGAGTGAATGAATCTGTAGATAATTTTGTGAGTGTGGATTTTGATTATCTGATTGAGTTAGCTGCTGTTGGTATACTCTTCTGTTTTTCCCCCTTTATTTTAATATTTTATAATATTTTTTCATTTGTTAATCGGTGGAACTTGTCCATATGTTCTTAGCTCACGCTCGGTGCCCTCACGTTTTCTATTTTACCCTTATGTTACTATCAAATAAAAAGCATTTTGGGGATGTTTTCGTTCTTCATCTTCCTCTTTTTTCTTTTTTTCTTTTCTTTCCTGAGTTATTAGTGACTGTAAGTGTACTTTAGCTGAAGAACTATAACAGTTTAAACAATTGTATTCTGATTGAATTCATTAATGTGGAGGTGCGTACATGACATCTTCAATTCAATTAAACAATCTATGCGGCACTTTCAATTCAGTTATTGAAGGTAAGACATGGCTGATCTCTAGAATTGAGCTAGCTGTGTGTTTTTGTTAAGTACTAATTGGAAGATGTTGTTTATGGGGGCAAAACTTTGTTCTGATGTACTATCCGAATCTGTTCTAACTGCGAGTCCACCTGGGCTCTAATGGCTTCTTGATTTCGGTTAAAAATGAAGAAATCGAGAAATAATCAAATTTCTAGAATATTGTCAAACATGAGACGCAATCACAAGAGAATTGAATCATCATATCCGAACTAATGATAAAACATTGTTATTTTCTTCTTCCTTCTTTTTTCCCTTTTTCCCTGGTGAGTGCAAATGAAGCAAGTTGGTCCTACACCAACTGATATGGCGATCTCCACTTTCAGTTTCCTAACTCAGTTATTAGACAAGGTGGTATATCCCATGCTTGAAAAACTCAGTTTCCCTATGTTATAAACGCCTCATGCTGATTGAGTTGGTATGCGTGCATTAAAAAAAAATTAAACCAATTTTCCAGTTTAAAATAAGTTGAATGATATGGGTGTGGATTCATGGTCAATTTCATATCAGTTCCTATCCCGTTCTTCTGGAAGAGGTAGTTGCGTGCTGCACCTGACAAAATTTTTCATCCTGAATAACTGATGACTGTCTCTTTGTTTAATTATGATCAACCTGTGATATAACTGTATAGGCTTGGTAAAGTGATTCCTTAATGTTGCTGCTCCATGTGCCCCTCTCTGCCCACTGTTGTATTATGCAGAGAAGAGAACAATGAGCCAAGCACCAGGTGGCTTCTGGCGAATAAGAAATATCACTAAATAAAGATGGGAGGCTGTTGTTGCTGTGCGTCGAAGGGCACTGAACCTAATAGCTCACCCACCTTCTTTCATGTAAGTCAAATATCTTATCTCATCTGTTGATGGTTCTGAATTGCCTAATCTTATCCTAGCTTGTCTGTGATTTCGAGGATAAAATGTTGTGTTCTTAATTTTCATTGGTGTAGTAATCTGGAAAGATCCTTTGATTTTTAAATATTAGAAATTTAATAGAAATATATCCCTAACCTTTTAATGCTGGATAGAAGTAGCTGCTTTTTTGATAGATTACTGTGGTATTTCCATACAATATGGTTAGTTTAATTCCCTAAGAGAATTACTAGTTGAAGAACAGGCATTCACAACTATTGTGTTTTTTCAGATTATGTTTCACTTGAACATTTTATCAAGTCACTTAGACATTTGTCACCTGCCTGTGAGTACAACATGAGTCATCACGGTGAATAATTAACAATCATATTCTGGAAGTTAATAAGTTGGCTCATGTTGTGAAGTTCTAAAGGAATGTATGTTGGTTCCAGGTCCATTACCTATTTTGCTGGCAAACTATGCTCTGAGTTTCTGCAATAACATTTTCTGCATAGAGCCATAGACTGTCCATACCAAATCTAGCAGCGACTTGGCTGAAGTTTTGGGAACAATATAGACCAAGCCAGCCTGCTCTTTCTGTGGCCATTTTCTTAACTTAAAATTTATTGACAATGAGCTGTTTTTTCCATTGATACCATAGTGGAGGCTCTATCGTTGCTTGTGCTTTGGAGCATACTCTAGTTAATTAATTAAGCTAAGATTCAGGAATAGAAAAATTAGATTCCTTCCTTCTGTTCCGATAAATTGCATTGAAATTTCCAGAGTACCACATTGAACTGCTGGTGAATTAAAGTGTTCAAGTATAATGAATAACTCACGCGGGACAATTAGTATTCTGTTGGTCTGCTTACTATTTGTTTTTCTCTAAAATTCCACATTTGGATGCAGAGTTTTGGACCTAATGGGAAAGTTCTGTCATTTAAGATATAGAGGAAATGTAGTGTTTGCCCTAGTGGAAATCTTTGTCTACTTTGCTTTGGAAAGATTGTGTCATGCCATGCATGGTCTTCTTAATGCCTCTTTTATCATTTCATTCATTGTGGTGTGGACATAGTGGGATGGTAGACTGCAAGAATTATGACCAGCACCATTACATCTAAGTGAGAAAATCGGCAAGGTGAGCAAGGACCACCTGCCGCCCATGCAGGGTTTAGTTGGGGCTAGGTGGAGATTTTTTATAACATTGATTGCAAGTTATACTATACTTCAAAATTTGAAGTACCCCTCTGGGATTGCTAATGTCATACAAATTGATCGTTCAAGAGGCATTTGTTAGGTAAATACAAATCTCAAGGGGGTCTTGCTTGTTATTTTAGGGTTCCACTAGATTGAGTTTCAGGGATAGTATTTATCGTTTTAAATTATCCATCATCCCTGAAGGGACTCCTAATGGGTTGAAGACCAGTTCCGGGCAGCTAAGTTGGTATGGAAGAACATCATTTTATTTATAAGTAGTTACACTAGTGACCGAAACACATATGGAGTGCTGACCTTAATTTTTCTGTAATATTTCAAATGATTATTGTCAATAATAGAATTCTGTGTTATTTCGCTGACATCATTTTATTTCTATTGGGAATCACACAGTCCCAGTATCCAGCATCTGAAGAACGCGAGCCCTTATCAGCTCACCATGCCCTTGTCTCCACTCAGCCTACTGGGCTCTTGGTTGACACAAATTTAGATACTACAGTCCCCGACACCTATCATCCTCCACCTGCACCAATACCTTACGAATCATATGCTGCCCACCCACCTACCTCGACAAGGAATAGAGAAAGCACGTGCAACAAGACAGATAATGTTTTGCCAGCGAACAACACTGAGTATGTTGGGGATGTTAACTCTGGCAGCAACTTGGAGGTCAAAGTAAAGGACATTGAGTGTGACGAGAAGAGCAGTGCAAATATTGAGCTGGGGGCATTAGAGGATGAAATATCTGACGATCTTAAAAAGTCAATTGAACCTATGGTCCCATCACTGCAGGAAGAGGAGGATGTCTGCCCAACTTGTCTTGAAGGTACACTAGAGTTGGGTTAATTACCAAAACTTCCCCATGCAA
>BKCP01004661.1:499051-515370 GCA_008636005.1 Striga asiatica | reverse complement strand
AAATTGCAGTTCCGTAAATTTCCTACAAAAAAATCAGACAATCAAGGAGTAGGACGTTCAACTGTTCATTTATTATTTTGATACATTTTTTTTTTGTTGTTCATTTTTTACCGATCAATAAAAGCTATATATCACTTAATTGAAAGAAAAAAAAAATCACAAAACTTGTTATTCATTCGATTTAATTTGTTTTAACTACAATTTTCACAAACACAATTTAAAAATAAAAAAATATTATTATATACTTCAAAAATTTACTTTTTCTTCATTTCTCTGTGGTTGTGTTTATTAATAGATAGCGGATAGTGTATAACTAATTGCAAATTGTATTAACAATTATAAATGGGTATTTGAAAAATAAACTTTGTATAGCTGTGTTAGGAAACATTATTTTGGTAAATAAAACTTTGATGAATAGTGAATTTTCAAAATGTATAATAAAATATTATTGATATTATTTAGTTATATTGATAAAATAAAAAAATATAAGAGTTAAAAAAATTGCTTCCAAAATAAAATTTTCACTTTAATCAAAATTCTATATATATATAGTATTTTTTATCAAAATAATTGAGAAAAGAAAAACATTAACAGATAAACTCACGATCACTGCACCAACACCAGTAAATAAAACAAAAGGAAAATGCTATACAATTCGCGTTTTCTTTTGTTTATTTTCCAAATCCATGTAATTATATATTTACATCTCTACCCACCTCATCCATCTCCCCCAAATGTGTATCTACAAAAATAACCAAAATAACCATCCTATAGATCGGCGGCGATCGGCGAGTACTCATCCGTTATCCCCGAGGCCAGCCACAGCTTCTCGTTGAACGCCTCCTGCATATCCTCCGGCACGAACTGCGTCCGACACAGCGGGCACGTCTTCTGATCATGGTCCATCCACCGGTCCAGGCAGCACCGGTGAAATATGTGCCGGCAGTTTGCCAGCCGCCGGATCTCGTCCTCCCCGCCGAATTCGTACAAACACACAGCGCAGCTCTCCGGCAGCTCCAGATCCCCGCCCACCGCCAAATCCGAGAACCTCACCACCGGCAGTATCTCCCTAATCAGAGCCGCCGAGACGGAGCATGTCTCCGATCCGATTTCGACCCGAGCACCGTACGCCGCCGCCTCCGGCTCCAGAAAATCCCCCAATCCCAGCAGAGAGAGGGCGGCGCAGACGAACTTGCGGACGAATCCCAAAGCCGTCAACAAGTGAACCAACAATTTGGGGAGGAATAAATCTGTACAACCCACCGGAAACCCCATTGTCAAATCGAGCTTTTGGAGAGCAGAAATTGTAAAAGGTATTTCGTATACTGTTAGTGTGCGTGAAAAAAAAAAAGCAAGGATTGTGGATTTGTGGGGAGAGAGAGGGCTTTTGTTGGTTATATAGAGAAGTTGGGGTATAAAATGACAGAAATGGGTCTGGGGTATAGACGTAATTACGGTGGTGGGATGTGTGAGAATGCGGGCGGGGATCAGATGTGACGCTTTGTTTGAGCGTGCAGCGATTGTCGTACCGTTGATTGGTTAACACGTTTGCGGGTATTTAATGGCAATTAATTATCTATATATATAATAATTAGTAACAAAACAATTAATAAAATCTCATTTATTTTCTTCTCACAAATATATATATATATATATTTTATTTTATTTTATATTTTAATTAAAACCTTAAATAACTCACTAATCAAATAAAAATTATATATTTATATATATAACCAAAAATATTCTAATAAAAAAATTAAATTATTTAAATTTTCTGTATTTTTTTGTTACAATCCAATATATTTTTTGTAAACCAGTAACTGAAATTTAATCGATGACATTTTTTAACACAATGGTTAATTAAAACATAATTATATTTTTAATTATTTTATTATATAATAGTTATTACTAAAACTAACCAATTATAATTCATACTAAATGATATGGAAGTTCCATAAGTGTAAAAAATTATATTGAAAATTTTTTTCTTAAACTTTTTATTGCTTTTAAGCATTTTTTAAAAAAGCTATTTTGGCTTTAGTGGTATAACCAAACCTCTTAAAATTTCGTAAATAATAATAATAATAATAATAATAATAATAATAATAATAATAATAATAATAATAATAATAATAATACTTTTTAATATAAATAATAGGTCATGATCCCTCAAATATATAAAAATTACATTATAAATTTCATTTTATGCAATCAATATAGTGATGAAGTTAAATACTTTTATAATCATTTTTATTAATGATAAAATGTTTAAAATGTGATACTATATATTACTTAACTTATAATTTTAATATTATACACATACATATAGCTTATAATAATTTAAAAATCTGTACACGTGCACATAAGCGAATACTAGTTTTGGTTAAATAGGCAAAGATTTTAAAATTAATTTTGGCCGTGGGAAGCCTATAGTGGCTAGGGGACCAAGCTCACGAAAAAAGGGTGTTATTCTGATAGTTCTTAAATAAAGAATTTGTTTTGGTCCATCAATAAACAATATTTTTTCTAAGAGAAAAGGAAAATAAGATTTTTTTTATTTTTTTCAAATAACAACTATATTAATAACTAGAAAACTAAAAAGAGTACACTCAAAATATCAACAGACACAATTGGAACCAGAAAAAAATCTGGACCAACTCCATTGGAATTACACAGGTGACCAATAGATACAAACTCTAACAAGAAGACTAGATAACTCCAAAAAGGAGACTAAAACTCTATGAAAGAGACTTTAATCAGATGAAGCTGGACTAGCAAAAATAACTACATGAGAAAACAAACAAAACTCTTACAACTCACACCTAATACACAAAAATTAGAATAACGTCATCACCTACTACTCGAAAAGCACCGAAGCCTCCAACTGAGTCGGACTCCCAAGACAAACCCCCAACCCAACTTAGATCTAGAAACTACAACAAAGTCTAACTAAACCCAAACCAGCCTGGCTAGATCCCGATTGAAGACCTCAGACCCATATCGAGAAATCAACGACAGAACTCCCTATCACATTGGCGACTGTAGCCAATCACCTGAAGACGATCGTCGCACCCGCCGAAAGAGTCTTCCATCCCAACCCCATGAGACGACGAACCGCAGACTTCAGCCCCATATTCCAGCATAGCAGCGACCAGCGCAAACAACTCCGACTTCACTGGCAACACCTCCTCCCAACAGAACCGCCATAGCCAAGGAACAACGACAGAGGATGGGAAGAAAACACAGATCATCGGCAAGATCGGACGACGCCCCGATGTCGGTCAGCACCTCGGAGGAGTGATGCCCTTAGCAACGGGGAGGCTAAGCGGCTATCAGACGAGGGCTTTCCTGTTCGACATATTTGGGACTTTTTTTCCTTCTAGAGAGAGAAAAACTTTTTATAAGGTACCTTCCAACGACTCAATATGGTAGTTTTGCAGAAAAAAAAAAAGAAAGAAAATTAGAGTAAGCACGTACAATAATGACGAAAATTGGACGGAGATGTGAAATTGGACAGCGGATTCGCGACGCACGACATGTAGGCTTCTCTACCGGATTACCTTGTGTCGCATTTGTCTCCGATGGCGAACGACGGAGGCACGACGGCGACGCTGGTGGCAACAAGTGGAGGATGAAGGTCCAGTGCTGCTGATTGTAACATGTGTGTTGTATGTATGTGTGTGTATTGAGTTTGTGCATGCGTGTGTGAGAGAGAGAGTGTGTGATGATTGGTGGTTGGAGTGGGACCCACTGGGTGATTTGTAGTTATTGTAATGACCAATTTACCCTTAATGAGTGGTCAAATGTATATAATAAACCATAATATGTACATTTATTTACGTATTACCACCATGTATTTGACCGTTATTCAATAAACTTTGACTTCAGCATGATCATTAATATAATCTCTATATATATAATAAGAATTACCATTTACCAAAAATAGTAGCAAAAAAATTGGTCAGAATTTAATGCAGCCTATAAATAGTAAGTTTTATTATTTTTCTTATTTTTACTTTAAAAATTATACAGCATTAAATGCTACCTTAAATTTCGGGCTTTAGTTCATTTTATTATTTAAAAAATTCAGCTGATTCATTAATTGTGTATTTTTTAATTTTATTTTTTTCTTAGAAATAACGAACAACATTAAAATCTCGGTCTCTATATTTATAAAATCTCAATTCAAAATATAACAAAGGTTTTAAAATCTCGGTTTTTATATTTGTGCTTTTAAAAAAAAAAATTGAACGCTAAAATTATTCTTTAAATTGCATAATCAATCAATTAATCTTAATTTTTTAAAAAATTACTATGTTTATTTTTTATTAATATGCATAAAGTAAAAATAATTAATTCATCTTTAGATATACAATTTATAATCTCAAAATACTATCATTTGGTGTAGACATTTATTATATGAATCATAAAATATTTTTATTTCATAAAATTAAATATATTTAAAGAAAATAAGAAAATTTCTTCGGATCAATCGGGTGATTGAATTGGGGTACTGCAAAGGTTGATTGAATTGCTTTAGGCGATATTTAAAATAGTAAAAAACTTGACACAACTTGGTTGGTGCCAGGTGACTAAGTTATGTATCAGTTCGATCACACCAAATCGATTATTGAACCTAAATATAAATTTTATATTGAAAATATTTTATTACATGAATGTGATGTAGTCCAAACTTCAAATAATCGTATTAACAATACTTTTACGACAACATGTTTAATGATTTATGAATATTTATATATCATTTTATTAATATTTATGTGAATTAATTAGTATTTTATTATAATATTTATTAATGTACAATAAATATAAAGTTTCAGAACCGGACCGTCATCGAAACAATCAAGCTATTTTATTAAATCATTTGTGGTTTGTTTAGATTTTAATTTATAAACATTTGAATATATATATATATAGTACTTTTTGTAATAAATTTAATTAAAATGCGTTACTTAGATATCTAAATAATTTATAAATTCAAATGTTTAACCTAATTGATAAATAATTTATAATCTCTATTTTATTTAAATATGTAATTTTATTTAAAATAATTTTAAATATAAAAAAATTTATTAGAAAATCGTATCGATCCTACCAGTCCAACTGACTAGTGTTGACGGATTCGAGAGCAAATATTTTATTGAAGCGAACTATACTGGTTATAACCGGTTCTAGGTCCATCCGGTCGGACTGTGTCCAACCCGGTTTAATTTAAGAACAATGGATAAATCATGATTAATGTTATTTATATATTTAATTTTTAATACAATCGTAATATTGTTTTCCCGTGCATCGCACGGGCCACGCACTAGTAGATCTAATGGTACAAATTTATTTTTATTTTTTCTACTATTATTCATTCTCATTTAAACCGACTTATATATATATATATATAATATTAGATAATGCTATCATTTTCACAAATACTAATATAAATTGTGTTGCTATTTTTAATAAAATTCATCCTAGTTAAAAATAACACTAAACACAACCAACTATAGCATTACGCACGATTAAAAATAGCGGTTATATATATATATAAATCTATTAAATACGTTATTTCCTAGCATTGGTTTCTATAGGTAGGGACTGAGAGAGACTTTCTTTTTCAATTATTTTTCTTTTCTTTATGTACATTATTCCTAATACTTTATGGTTCTCTTTATGCGAACATAATGTCATATGGACCAACTAAAACTAGTATCGTTTTCTTTTGACCATAAGGCTCATTTTTCGCTATTTATTCTTTCATATGATAATAATAAAAGTCTCAACGTATAAACTTTTTTGATTGATATTTAAATATATTTCATTTAAAAATTATTGTAGTAGTAGTAAAATGTACTTCACCCAGACTCCTTCAATTGTACCAGCAAGACCTCAATGCCAGGAGGGGTACCAGTGTCGAGCCTCCGATGCCTAAGTCAGCACTTGCTAGAGATAAGTATAATATGATAGTATAGTAGTGAATGTAGAGAAAACGTGTTTTTGTGATACCTTATGCCCCTTTTACAGGGGAGGTATATCTTGATTCTCAAGTTTAGTTTGTGTAATACCATTATGACATGTGTCCTAATTCATATGTTGGTTTATTCTACATTATATTCCTTATTCACTAATCCTTTTTATCCAATACTATTATGACATTTTTCTTCGGGCGGAATGATTGACCTCATCCTCTTTTGACAAATATTCGGTCTGCCAGCACCATTGGCCTCGTACGACTGATTTCTTGAGTAAAACTGGTCTAGTATGATATTCAATATCACAGGTTTGGTCCAATTGCAGGAAAAAGTGATAAGTTCTTTTTTTAGAAATATATTATATAGTGCGAGGCATATATGGTCAGAGATTAAGACAAACAGAGGTCAGAATTCAGGGAACACAAATAATGTTTAATGTGAAAATAGGTTGTTTCCACTTAATAAAATTGAACTGTAGTTACAGTTTAACACCACAAACTTACAGCTAAGCCAAAGGCATATATGTTAAACACTAAGCATCAAAACTGTACAATTTTGTCTTTGTCCCACACTTGACCACCCAGCAATCCCTGCAAAACAAATTCATCCCACCATCACTCATTTCTTGATTAATTACTCAAGACGGCAGAGCATTACTGTGTATTCACGTTTTGTTTATAGAATAATCCGAAATTAATGATGATTGTTTATAGAATAATCCGAAATTAATGATGATAAACCAGCGTCTTGTCCATGTTGTTGACACCTTTTGTTTTGAATTATGGGTACTTTTAATTAACTAACTAGCTAGTTTATTTATCCGTGTACCACGTGTCTTTGATAAATTTAGTTGAAAAATAATGTGATGCTTACTGAATGAACCAATATCTGACAAGCTGGTTGATAGTTTGTAACTTCTTCAAAAGTTGTATGATTGATAAAAATGTCCACTAAAATTAGTTAATAACATGGTTAAATAAAAATCTCAATGTGTTTTTCTATAACACGGCCTTATGTGAACATCTGATAAACTCTAGAGTTATATAAATTAAAAGCTCATTCTACAAAACAAAATACAGAGCAAGCTGTAACAAAATACAGAGCAAGTTGTAACAAAATACAGAGCAAGTTGTCAGCTGGAAGAGGAAGCGGTTGTCTTAACAAGCCTTTCATAACAAATTTGTAATCTATTTAAAATAAAAGCAATTTATATCATATTATCATGTTTGCCAAATACAGTCAATGTGTTGAGTTAAACTTTTCGTTTCCAAGTAAACTTTGCCAAATTTCGGAATAAATACCATTGGCTCATAGAAAACATACCTGTTAGAATATCACTTGTGAGTTGTCCCACATCGTTCATATATGGAAAATAGACTCACCTTATAAGACTAATGGGCTTCTCCTCCTTCCACCAATTGGTTTTGAGATGGAACCCCATTTGGGCTTCATATGGGCTTTTCCCTTCTTTCATGGTGTCCTTCATGGTAGTGGGCCAGCACCAATTTTCCCCCAGTTTCTGTCATGGTACCCATTGTCCCAATTTCTGTCATGGTACCCATTGTTTATCCCCCACGTACCCGTTTATGGGAGCCTGTTTGTAGTAGGGCTTGGGTTACCCAGCCCAGTTGAGTTTGGGCTTTCGAATGACTCACAAGTGAGGGGGCGTCCCCCACGTACCCGTTTATGGGAGCCTGTTTGTAGTAGGGCTGGGGGTACCCAGCCCAGTTGGGTTTGGGCTTTCGAAGGACTCACAAGTGAGGGGGCGTGTTTATGGGAGCCTGTTTGTAGTAGGGCTTGGGTACCCAGCCCAGTTGGGTTTGGGCTTTCGAAGGACTCACAAGTGAGGGGGCGTGTTAGGATATCACTTGTGAGTTCATATATGGAAAATAGACCCACCTTATAAGACTAATGGGCTACTCCTCCTTCCATCAATTGGTTTTGGGATGGAACCCCATTTGGGCTTCATATGGGTTTTTCCCTTCTTTCATGGTGTTCTTCATGGTAGTGGGTCAGCACCCATTTTCCCCCAGTTTCTGTCATGGTAAGTAAATAAATTAATTTGGTGATATTTTTTGACACTGTATTTAGGTATATTGTAGAACTAAATCAATGGTCACTTATATTAATGGTACACTTTTGCTTTATTTCTCTACTTTTTTATTGGAATTGTTAGTGGAGACTCTATTACATCAAGTGGAAATTGAAGGAAGAAAAGCATTATCTCTTTTGATGTGGATGTGTGGTCTCCCTTTTGACACTTGATTTGGAGTTTGTGTTTAGAAAGTGTACACATCTAATCTCACTATTTTTTATTTTTTTTTTACCTCCCTCTCAATATGTAATCAATTTAGCTAAGATTTGATTATGTAACATGCTCCCAATTTACCTCCACAACCCCCTTAAAGCCTTTATATGTATGTACTCAAGATATAACCACAATTACACATTATGCAAATTATAACTTTCTTGCATAGTACTCGAGACCACAAACACAAATATGGTTTACTTACTCATAATTTCTCTTTTCATGCTCATCTTACAGCTTTATTTATGCATAGTACACGTGGCCACAAATATGGTCTACTTACTCATATTTTCTCTTTTCATGCTCATATTAGAGCTTTATTTATATAGACGGCCACACATGAACTAACTGGAAACTCTCATGTTGAAGGTTATAAGCCGGACAGATGAGATCATGAGACAATATGCTTTAATTATTTGTTGTTAAATGGTTTGATATAGCTTTTCGGATCCAAAAAGTTGATTAAAAAAAATATAGAAACTTTTTAGAATACGTGATTGTAAATCAATTATAATTACATATAAAACAACTAATTATCTACCGAACACTTTGTATACTCAACTAATTCAATTAGATTTAATCAGTTATTCGCTATCTAACTCAGTCATGTATCATCTATTTGGTATCTACTGAATATCAACCAAGGGCAATATCTATACTTATATAAAGAGCCATTCCATTTACTAGAATTAGTAGGAAGAAAAGTTAAAGGTAATTAGTGCATTCTATTTTCATCAATTAATTTTTATTTAATTGTTTTTTCCTATATAGATATTAATTTACGTAAATCAATACATCTAATATTTATAGTTTGTGTAGATTTAAAGTTCATTCCTATCTTTGTACAAAAAATCTTATCTAATTGTATGAAAAATCTTCTGATTTGTTCCTCTACATATAATGTGATTTCCGTATATCAAAATTTTTTCTTAAAAATCTTAACAGATGTTGAATATTACTAGAATGTAGCGACATGCATGGTAATTAAAATTGTGCATTAAATAATATTTATAAATTAAAATTAGAATTAATATGCAAAACAATTTACATATATTAATTTTTTGAAAATGTTATATAAAATTTAAATTGTTCTTAAAATCCTATTCCTAGAATGAATATTACTCCTTCTGATTTTAGAGTTCCATTTAAGTTCCAGCGGCGGCAATTCCCACTTATGGTTTCGTATGCCATGACCATAAACAAGAGTCAGGGACAGTCTTTATCGCACGTTGGTTTTTTTCTAAAGAAACATGTCTTTAGTCATGACCAATTATATGTTGTTGTTTCGCGTATAACTAATAGAAGAGGGTTGAAGATATTAGTTTGTGAGAATGAAGAGTTGTCCAATAATCAAACTCATAATGTTGTGTACAAGGAGGTTTTTAATAATAAATGATTGTTTATTTGTCCAATACTATCTTATTGTATAATTTTCCTACGTATTATAAAATTTTTATTTAATATTACATCTTATAATATAATATTCCCCAAATAAATATATCCCGTACCTCACACTGGTCACGTACTATATATATCCCGTACATTTTTCTTTATTCATGTATATAAGAATTATAAATCTGGATAAATAGCCTTAAACTTGTATACTCCGTGCATCGCACGGGCTCTACACTAGTGTGATAAAATTAGGAATGTGGTAAATTGATTGTCTTAATTAACAATTAGACATAGGTCAAACACGATTTCTCTAAATTTCATAGGAATCCGAACAAACTTGGAAAAACTTTATGAATTTATGAACTCTGCAACATATATTATAAGATATTTCGTGACGAAATCGCATAAAAATTAAAAGACACAATTCCCCATTTTACATTGATAAACTAACAACAACTTTTTATTCGTTCAGCGTAGTTAAGTGACTATAAAGGTAATACCACTCTTATAATTTTATATATATTGATTCGAACACTTCAAAATGTATTATAAAATTAAGAGATGACATTTGGACTTTTTTTGATTTTTCACATAAATAGATCATTCTTAATTCAGCTGGGACAGGACAGCACCTTAGCTCTCACTCACGGTTGAAAAAACCATCTTAATTATAATATTTAATCTCAAATAATTTATTTATAATGTTACTGGAATAGGAATTTATAAAGGAGTCCCCTTAAGAATTAACTATTTATGGTAATCACCATAAACTGACGAACTTTAAACATTGTTAAAGGCGCATTAAGGGGAAATTATTTCTTGATTAATATCATTTCAAATAAAAGATGGTCAAATGTTATTGTAGACTAGTCTTGTCATGTTAGGCTTTTTCCCTAGTAGATTAGAAATAATTTTATTCATGTTTTGTAATAAAAAAACAATATTAATTAAACACTAGATAGACTGCTTTTGAATAATTAAATTTGGTCTTGATGGTAGCTAGCTACCATTTTAAAGCAGTTATGCAGCTTTGATAATTACATATATGGTCTAATTTATCATGTTTTATAAATGAAAATGAATATTTATATTATAAATGNCATATTGAATATAACTAAAAAAAAAAAAGGTTTTGTTTCAACATATATATTGTACAAATAAAAGGGGCCTACAAGATTAAAGAGATGTGTCATGTATGAGATTTTAATTGGATGTAATTAAAGATAACAATATATTAACAGAGACAAGGGTCACTAAAGTGGGGCTGGAGAGCATGTGATATGTTTGTTACTTTGTTTTGTTACAAGTAAGCTTCAAAATCCAGAATTGACGTGAAAAATGCAACATGAGGAAATTTACAAGTAGCTTCTGTTTTAGAATTTATCATTATCCATCTTAATTGTTCAAGTGTACATATTATTTTAACATCTTTTCTCCATACTATATAATATTTAATAAGATAACGTATTAAATACATATTCATGTTAAAAAACTTATATTAAATGATCCTTAACTCTTATAAAACCGGCTTATAACCAACATTTATATTTTATAACAATTAACAATACAATTCTCTTATTTCNCATCAAATTTCAATACTATTAACAATTCAATTCTCTTAACAATAGACTGTCTAATTAGAGCAACTTTTGTATATTAATTACGTTGTTACTTATTTGGAGAACAATCGAAATGTGTAAGTGCATAAACGAGTTAACAATCCATTCGTGGCTTGACAATTGATTCATATAATTACAAATGTCCATAAACCAATCACATTAATGGGTTATACCACATACTAGTGTGTACCCCGTGCGATACACGGGAACAATATTATAAATAGACCTCAAGTTTGAGTCAATGGCGGAAGTGAAAACTACTATTGATCCTATTTAAAAATAGGAAGAAAAAAAAATTATAAATAAAAGAGGAGGATAAACAATACTTAATAATTATAAATTAAAGATTCGGGGTCAAACAATGTAAAATGATTTTGTATAAGAGAATATAAAAAAATTTGATTACACACCATTTCAAAATTATTATTATACTTTTTTGTATGGTTAGCTTAGAATATTTGTAAAAATATTAATAATTAGACCGATGAAAATTAGTTTCTTAAAGTAGATAATGAATTTCTAATAGTAATTATGAATTGGTTTCTATTTTATTTTATTTTTTCTTTTTAAAGATAATGGATTTCTAGTAGTAATTCTGAATTGGTTTCTATTTTATTTTATTTTTTCAAATCTGTATAGATAAGAGATGATATTTTTTAAACACGTAAGATCGTATGCAATGAGATTTTGTAACAGAAGAGATAAACTCGTGTAGATTTATACTAAAAACAGGAAAAAGAAAAACAAATATTTATTGTCAAAACGATAAACTAAGAAACAAGAAAAAGAGAAACAAATCTTTACACAACTAATGAGCGGATTTTTTTGCCTATTCAAATTTGTCCAACAATTACTATATATAGAATATATTTAATGATTTTGGCGGGAAAAAGTTTCTAAATTTGTAAAAAGGTTATTCTTTTTATATAATGATAGATTCGATATTGCTAAAATAATCGGGCTTAAGGAGATTCATTTTTCTTTATTCCTTCTTGTTATAATTATATTTATTGTTAGATTTCACGAAACTCCTGATGACTGAATATAGTGTAAGACGTATATTAACCCATGTTGCTACACTTTTTAATNAAAAAAAAAAACAAAACAATGCAATTTAGAAATCAACTACTACAAATCCCGTAAGATGCACGGGTAAAAATTATTCATTAATATTTATAAATTAAAAATATAGAATCAATATGTAATACAATCTAACTATATTAAATTGTTGAAAATGTTATATGAAATTTAAATTATGCAAAATTACATTAAACGTATCTATTTAAAATTAGTACACGACTCGTACAGTGCAAGTTATAACTGATAATAAATTACATTACATTCATTTCAAAATAGGTATCATTTTAAAATTTTTATTCAGAAACTCGATTTGACTACAATGTGATTCAAGTAAATACGAACTTTATATATATATATATAGGAATTGGTTCCAATGCATCCACTTATTTAAAGTGCGGACGTGAGACTCATTTTTAGCCACAAGATTTGATACATCATGGTGGCCAAGATTTACTCTTTTTTTTATTATTTTAATTATTTAAATATTATTCTGACCCGTTGACTCCGGCGTTGACCGTTGAGTTCTGGCGTTGACCATTGACTTCCGGCGTTGACCGTTGACAACTAACCTTCCAACTAGGTTAGTTCTCTGTAGTTGCTAGGTTAGTTCTATGTAGTTGTTAGGTTAGTTCTCTGTAGTTGTTAGGTTAATTGTCTGTAGTTGCTAGGTTAGTTATCTGTAGTTGCTAGGTTAGTTCTCTCTAGTTGCTAGGTTAGTTCTCTGTAGTTGCCAGATTAGTAGTTGCTAGGTTAGTTTTATGTAGTTGCTAGGTTAGTTGTTTGTACTTGCTAAGAGTTGTCCGCATTTTAAGAGTTGACCACATTTGATCCGCCCCCTATATATATATATATATACACCAAATCATTTGATATGTTCTAAGCACATTTACAAAGAAGTATCGACCATAGTATTCTCCAGATTTTTCTTTCATTAATATCGAATAAAATGCTTAGCAATATGAAAAAAAATAATTGTTTTTCCAAAACGATAGAGATACTATTTTTTACCATAAGCGGGTATATTATATCAATATATAGTATACCAAATAATTCAATTTCATACTTTATTGATAAAATACAAAAAAAAAAATATATTCAATTTTACCACGTACTTAATTGCCCAGCGTACAAATAAAATTGGGACCCACGTTTTTTATAGATAAAAATAGAAAAAGACCCAAAAAACAGTTGTTAAAAAGTAAATAAATAGAAACCGCCTTTAACACAATTATTTTGGAACAACTTTATACAAAATTATAATTAAATAAATCAACCGAATTTACACGATCTGCGTAATTAGAGTATCTTAAAAATATAATTTTTTGTCATTAACACAATTTTTTAGAATAGTTTGTTGCAAATCGCATAATTGATTATTGTTCTCGATATTTCCATAATTGTAGTAATTATTTGTATATTGAATAAATCAGTCGAATTTACACAATTTGCTTAATTAAGGTATATTAAAAATGCATATTACAAAAGAAAACATTTATTAAATAATAAATTGCACAATTTAGTTGAAATATTTTTTAGCAAATCACATAATTGATATTGCAGCCAAAATTCCCATTTTTGGGTAAATCAGTCGAATTCAAATGATTTAAGTAATTAAGGTATCTTAAAAATAAATTTTTTTGTGGCCTTAATTATTTTCTTAAATAATGAGCACAATTTCCGTTAGTGCTTATTGGAAATATACCATAAATTATTAAATTAAATTTTAAAAATAGTAAACAAATTTTTTTTTGAAGGAAAATAGTTACTATTTTAAAAAATAATCAAACTTTTATATATATATATATATATAAATAAACGGTATGACAATGTAAACCTGGTAACGAATAAATTTTAATAAATATATATTTTCATACTGTTATTATCCGAGCAAATCTATATTTGTATAATTTTTTTGGTATTAAACTAAACAATTCACGGATGTATATATGTTTATTGGTTATTTATGGGTTTATACTGTATCTTTTGGTGCAATAACCTACATGCATATCAGTTAACTATAATATGTTTATCAGTTTAATAACCAATTGATTTTGATGACTGATGAATAAAAAAAATTATTATAGAAAAACACCGAATTATGCACAAGATATATTTTTTGTAAATACACGTGTTTATAAATATGATAATCGAATACACGTTTTTAATCAATTAATGAATAGCAAAGTGATTATCTGATATCTTTATTTGGGAAATTTATTTTAATTATTTGTTTATCGAATTGGGCATTTTGGTTAATTAAAGAAGAATTATATCTAAAAAATAAATAAAAAAATAATTATTTTTTACCTTTTTTTTCAAAAAAATACTGAACCATCGGTTCCCATTCTGATTTGGAACTGGCCCCACAGATCAAAAGGGATATATATGTGGCCCGGAATTGACTTGTCAAACCACGGGCTCGGTTCAAGGTTCGTTAACCACGGGCCGATTCCGGACCGATTCGACCCGTGGTCACGTGGTCACAAGGCTGATGATACGAAAATAGAGCGTAAAGATTGGACTGGAATTTGCTGTCACTTAAAAAACTTTTGTTCCATTGATGAAAATGGTTATTGTTCGATTCTTATTTGGGCCATTTGCCCCAGTACGACATCTTTGTGTAATGTCTATCTTTTATAGTATGAGAAAAATGGTGGCCCGGCCCATGATCATGTTTCATTAACTATTGCTTAATTTGGTACAGCAAAATTATTATATTGTGTGTAATTGAGGGGATATTGCGATGCAATAAAAAGGAAGGGTTGGTCACCTTATATCAGCCTAAATAATATTTTGCAAAAGGTAATTAATATCCACCTTATATATATATTTTGAAGAGAAATGCTAGATATACATAATATTGTATATAGGGGTGTACGTAACAAATGTACATAACCCTCATATGGAGTGGGGTCTACTTAATTTTTTATTTTTGGTAGGACTCACTCAATGTGAGTGTTATGTACACCTCTATATACATTATTATGTATCTATAGCATTACTTAAATAAAAAATCAAGTGGACCTCACTCCATGTGAGAGTTATGTACTCCTCTATGTACTTTTATTATATACTTGTAGCATTTTTCATGTGGAGCTTAAGTGACAGACTCGTATGCTTTGAAATCCTACTTATCATACTTTTATATTTTGGATTGATACATAATTAGACTCGAGTACCATGTCAAATGTCCATTAGACATGGTTATTTTCATGATACATTAAATATTTTCCTTTATAAAAACAATTATTAATTATTTCATTCCATATTTTTCTTCTACAGTGATACACAAAAGACCTTTGACCGGCTTGGATTGGACTTGCTTTGAGCTTCTCGTCAGTTGAATGCCCTTGAGACCTACAAAAACTCTGACACCAGAGAAATTTTCTGGCGAAGAGTCTCCAATGCTTAAGTTAGAACTTGTAGAAAATGAAGTGCAGTATGTATGTAGGGAATATACAGAATGTAATATGATATGGGCATACCCCACTCCCTTATATAGTGAGATCATTCCTTGTTGTCGAAGACTGCCCGTTCGTACTGCCCGATCTGCATAAACTGCCCAATTCTATTAGGCCACGTGGCCCTATCCACGTATGATTCTTATCTTATTAATATTCCTACTTATCCATTAATCTTTCTCATTAGACCGTCTAATCGTGCGACCAGCTAGAACCCTGCTGAGGTAGAATGCTGCAGGTTCCGAGCCTAAGCGTTGTCCTTTTGGTCGGTCACACGACCAACCCTACCTTCAGGTCAAGTTTCCAACATGTCGTAGTTCCCTTGAACCCCTCATGTCTTCTTCGTCCTGAAGATTCATTGTTTCGCAATGGCGTTTGACTTTGTTCAACCTTCATGCGGTTATATTCGACAAACTGGTTCACTTGCCTGATTGGCCTATTTAGCGGATTTGCTCTATATGGTGCGGTATTCCAT
>BKCP01004661.1:451998-485297 GCA_008636005.1 Striga asiatica | reverse complement strand
TGAAATATGTTGAAAAGGTTAATAACAATTGTTAAATTTCATCATTTTTTGTCATGCAGGTCATTCTTAGGCCCATCCCTCCTATCTTGACCTACAACCCGTGCGAATAAGCCTAGGCTTTGTTTGGGGACTCTAATTATATACGGCATATAACAAAATTTTGTACAAAAAACTAAGGCATTCAATTAAACAAGAAAAAGATTTGGCATTTCTATTAATATCTTCTAACTATTTATTCTTTTCAATTTAGTTATGAAATTTAACTGACTGAAGTGATAAGTGGTCAATTTAGATGCTGCAAAATGTTAAAACTTACGATTGTAAGTGTTAATATCAAAGAATTCCAAAAATATGCTTGTATTCGTTTCACTTGAGATCTTTTGTGAGTCCACTTTTGATTAAGGTTTAATTTAACCAAGACAGAGACCTTTACCCAACGTCAAACTGCAAACAAACTTGAGGATAATTGTCTTTTGAGTACCTTAATCATCACTTTCAACGACATGTTGTTGGCTCAGGCATTCTTGTATTGCCCATACAAATAGTTGTGACGAAAGTTAGAAATCCACAATTACAAAAGTAGATAGGTGATGAGAAAACCAAAACCAATCACGATGATCACATGTGCACGTGTTTTGGAAAATAAATATACTAATAACCAGTGTTTTGAATACTGTATCGGTGGCCATACCGGTCTAGCCACCGGTACGCGGTATTATCATATGACCGGTAATATCGGTGGTATTATCGGATTAGCAAATATAATGATATATATATATATATAAATGTATTATACCAAATGCAAAAAAGTAAAATAAATAAATAACCATAATCATTAATTTTAACTTACCAATGAGATAAAAATAAAATAATCTAACTACCAATTTAAATTTTATGTTTTTAAATTAATAATTTTTTTTTTTAATTTTTTTATTTTTTTTTATGACGGTATTTTGGACCGGTTTTTTTCGGTATTTACGGTTAGACATGGCCAAATGGCGGGCCGGGCTGGAGGGTTGGGTTATCACGACCCTGAACCGGCACGAACCTAGGCCATGCCGGGTCCGGCCCGGCCCGGGCTTGGACCCGCCTATATAAAAAAAGTAAAAAAAAAAATAAAAAATAACCTGTTTTTCCGTGCCTGATACGACTCGGCCCGGCCCGACGGGCCAGTTTCGACAAAAATAAGACCCTGAACCGGCCCGGTTGAAATCCGAGCCGGGCCCGAACCCGTGGTCAACGGGTTTGACCGGACCAGACCCGTGCCGGGCCAGCGGGCCGGTTGACCCGTGGCCATGTTTATTTACGGTATGATCTCGGTACAAACCGGTATAACCGTAAATCCGGTATTCTGTGTACAATTGTACCGTACCAATGGCCGGTCCAGTATGGTATTAAAAACACTGCTAATAATCATCGTAACTCTGGTGGTGTATAAGAAATAGTACCGTTGGAATCAAATAGTCAATGATAGTTCTGTAATATTTAAAATTGATCAATTTGAATGATAATTTTTGGTGGAAATTAACATGTCATACGCAGGATTGAACATGGATCTGTATGGTTCGAAGATTGAGAAATCTCTGAAATCGTACCGAAATTCAGAAATTGTAGAAATTCAGAAATTGTAGAAGTTCTAATATTTTTTCATATTTTTTTGAACAACTATTAACAAGTTATATCTAAATTTTGTTATATATCTAAGGATTGGTTCCAATTGGTCCACTTATTTAAAATGAGTATGTGAGACTAAATCCTAACTATCAAATAGGGATCCAGATGTGTGACCAAGATTTTAACCTTTTATTTTTTTATTGTAACTATTTAAATACTATTTAGATCATTTGACCATTGACTGCTGACTTCCAACGTTAACCGTTGTCCTGCGAGACCCGCTGAGTTGCGTCGTTGACCACTGACTTATGACGTTGACTTCAACGCTGACCGTACTAGTATTATATATGAAGAAAATACCACTCAGTATGCACTTGATATGAATTAAATATGCACTTGTATGAATTGAATATATAGTCTCTATGAACTATATGTGCAATAATAATATCAACTAAGCTTTATGAACAAAATATGCACTGCGAATTTACTCAATGCGCATTTTGCATGAACTAAATGTGTAACAAAGATAGACAATTAAATGTGCATTTTATATAACTAATTTAAATATGATAACTATTATTTTTTACTATATAATTAATGTCATTTTCAGTTGATTAATATGTACCATTGATCTACACAAATTAATAGTTATGATTAGTTATATTAACTAAATATGCACTATGATGATATGAATATGCATTAATTGTATGAATTGAACATGCATAATGAACTAATATGCATTATGTATTACAGTAATTATATAATAAAAAAATAAAATAATATTATATCTAATTAAATATATAATAAATATCCAACAATAATATCAACTAAATATGCACTGCGTATGAACAAAATGTGCATTTTGCATGTAATAAATGTGTGCACTTTATATAATTAATTTAAATATAATAATAATAATTATTTTTTATTATCTAATTAATGCAAATTTCAGTTGATTAATATGAGCCATTGATCTACACAAACAAATAGCTACGATTGGACCTCACATGAACTAAATGTGTACTATGAAGATCTAAATATGCATAATGAATGAACTAAATAACCATTATGTATTACAATAATCTTTTGATTATATTATATCAAATTAATTATATAATAAAAATGCAACAACAATATCAATTAAATACGCACTATGATGAACTGAATATGCACTACTTATGAACTAAATGCCCATTCCTCATTAACTAAATGTGCGGTCAGAATATGTAATTAAATGTGTATTTTATATAACTAACTTGAATATTATTAAAATTATCATTTTAGTATATAATTAATGTAAGTTTTAATTGATTAATATGAGCCATTGATGTACACAAACAAATGACTATGATTGGACCTCACATTAACTAAATATGCACTATGATGAACTAAATTACTCATTACCTAAATATGTATAATAAATGAACTAAATATGCATTATGTATTATTGTAATTATATAATAAAAAACAAAAAAATATTATATCAAATTAATTATATAAATTGACCAGTTTGAACTAAATATGTATGTTAAACATGCTCTTGATATGAACAAAATATGTATGCTAAATATGCATTTTTTATATACCAAATATGCATCGTGTATGAAGTAAGTTTACACTCGAAATATGTAGTTTATATGAATTAAGTAAGCATTTGGTATGAACTTAATATATATATATTATGAACTAAATGTGCAACCATAACATTAAATAATTTTGCTTTATTATGCACTAAATACGTACTTCGTGTGAACTAAATGTGCATTTCGTATGAACTAAATATATATGCTAAATATGTATTTTTTATGAATTAAATATGCACTGTTTATGAAGTAAATTTTCACTCAAATATGCAGTTTATATGAACTAAATATGCATTTGGTATGAACTAAATATGTAGTTTGTATGAGCTAAACATGCAACAATAATATCAACTAATTATGTATTGTTTATGAACTAAATATGCACTTCGTATGAACAAAATGTGCATTTTGTATGAACTGAATGTGCAGTCATAATATCTAATTAATAGCAATGTCCTGGAGCCTTCTAAAGTATATATGTTCTAAGCATTATTTATAACTAAAATATTCATTGTGTGTTATCTAACTGACTTTCTCACCACCACTAGAAGCCCTTAATCTTTATGCATAAGATATAAATTAAATGTGCATATTTTATGAACCGCATATATATGTATTGTGTATGAAGTAAATTTGCACTCGAAATATGCATTTGACATGAACTAAATATGCATTGGCATGAACTTAATATGTATTTTTAATAAACTAAATGTGCAACAATAATAACAAATAATTAATGCATTGTTTATAAACTAAATTTGCACTTCGTATGAACTAAATGTGCAGTGAAAATATGTAATTTACAGCAATATCTTGGAGCTTTTCTAACTACAACTTCTAAGTACCAACTAAGTATGCATTGTTCATGAACTAGATATGCACTATGTATGTACTAAATATGCATTTTGTATGACCTAAATTTATAGTGAAAATATGCAATTGAGAGCTGATGGATCACTACTTGGATCTAGGTAGAACCAATTGAGGAGAGCTCCGATCTGCCTTAATCACCGCGAATGGAGCTGCACAAACTCAACTTAAGTTAGCACAAAGAAGATGATAGTGATGATCTATAATCAACTGCCATATGTAATGTGCATAGAATGTAAAGTTAGGGTCTAGGTGTAACTCAGTCCCTTTTATAGGAAAATACCTGCCCGAAATAGTCTGTCTGACTGCCCCCGGGCAGCCTGCCCGGCTGCTTGGACTTAGTGCTTATCCATATCCTAATTACCTCCTAGTCACCTTTAGATTCCATCTTATCCTCCTAAGGTTCCTTCTTATCCTTAATAAGTCAGTTGACAATACTTACTAGGTCTTAACCAACCTTTATGTCGTTTGCCACATAGTTCGATTGTCGAGGTCGAGCTATCTTGACCTCCTTAGGGTATTAGGTCGTCTCCTAGTTCGAGGATCCTTGAGTTGTCTAAGGGCTACATCGTCCAAAGACCTCAGGTCATCTAACCACTCTTAGGTCATCCATTTCCAAGTCGTCTGAAGGTAAGGATATGGTATCCAGTCTCCATGATCTTTAGGTCGTTCCGATGGGTCACTCTCTACTCCACTCGAGCTCCCTATACTTAGAATATTTCCTGTTCACACACTTAGGGCTATACCAAGAGCAATATCCTGGAATCTGATTTAGCGCAACTATTGTCTTTATGTTCTCAACTAAGTATGTGTTATGTATGAAATAAATTCGTATTATGTATTATCTAAATATGCATAATGAATTAACTAAATATGCATTGTGTATTGAAAAGGAACGCATCTTCACATCTTCAAATATTGAAAGTGCCGCTAAACAAATTTAACCAACCAAACAAATTTTCAGAAATGAAGTTTATTCAAGTGAAGATCTGAATTGTTGCTAAGCACTAACAAAATAAATAGAGACATGACACCAGGGGCGGAGCCACCCTTGGACTAGGGTTGGCTCCCGCCCCATGTCCATAAAAAAAGAAAAATATGCTAACTTTAAATATTTTTAAAAATTTATATATAGCCCCATGTAATTTTTTATTCAGCCCAATCCAATTTCGGCCTGGATAACTCAAGATTCTGGTCGAATTTATTCATCCGATAACAATGGTGGATAATTAATGATCGCAATGAGAGGGAAGAAGACAATCGTTTATTACCAAATGATAATTGTTCCCATACTAGATTCTTATCAATTGGAGTTATAATGTGGCCCAACACTCTCTTGTCTTTTAAATTCTTAATGGGTTTTGACAAGTACCAAATGAGCTGGATAATTAAGTTTGACACGCACTTCTTATGTGGGCTATATAATTGGGTTTGTCTCATTGCACAGTTCGTTAACTGTTTTCGTTTGGTTTTTGTTGAATTCGCCTCCAATAATTAATTTGGCCTCATTTCTCAGACAAAGAAAAAACTCTTATAGAGTTGATTGCAAATATGTTCGACTCTATTTGTTTGATCGATAAGTTCGATTAGCTATTTGAGTTTACTTTGTTTAAATATATAAATGAGTCGAAATTGAGTTTTCATAATTCAAACCGAAATATGTTAACAGATAATTCTGTTTTAGTCATAGTCAAAACTAGTTCCAGGTTGAAACCGTCGGTCCCGGGCCGAGTGTTGGAGGGCCCTGAACCGGCCCGAACATATGCACGCGCAGGTTCATTGAACTGTCGGTTCTTGGCCGTCTGGTTCATTAAAAAAATAAAAAACAATTACATAATAATTTTTTTAAAAGGCCGAACCTCCGGTTCGGATTCCAGTTTGAAACCGAAATAGTTTATTCGAAATGTATGAACTATATAAAGTATGAATATGAACTGAACTGGCCAAAACCATGAGCAGTGTTGTGCCGGTTCGGCCAGAACCGGCGGGTCGGCCTGGCCCATGACCATGTCTACTCGGTTCCAATAATAGCTAAAATAATATACAGCACCAAGTTAAAAAAATTTCTGGGTACGCCCCTGCATGACACCACAAGCCATCAAACAATGGTCTGTTACTCCAACAAAGCATAACATTTACAAAGACACAACCAACCAACTATCAAAGTTTAAGACTCAACTTCAACTCAACAGACACTAACTAAACAGAAGATGGCCACCACAAGCCTTCAAACAATGGCCTGCTACTCCAACAAAGCATAGCATTTACAAGATGGACACAACAAGCAAGGACTACCATTTAATGATGTATATATTTTTTATTTTAAATTGTAGTATATTATTTTTATTAATAATAGATAATTAATGTTTTTGGCTGAAAATACTTTCTAAAAGTGAATTAAACTTATTCTTATTTTATAGATATATACTCTTTCTCTTGTAGGACAAAAAATAAGTATATGAAAGGATGAGATATCCATACATGAAAGATCCTAGACGTTTTGGAGAAGGTCTAAGGAGAATTTAAAAAGATTCACTACAAGATTATCTTAGATTTGGAACATCGGTTATTTAGAAAAGTCGTGTTCCTACGCGATACTGGAATCGAAATTTTGAATATCTCCAAGTCGTATACATGGATTCTACTTGAAGGAAACTTAATCTAAAAGAAGGATGGTGAAGATCATATCAATTCAAGATGTCTTTACTTAGTTAGGATTTGCCTTTTGTCTATATATATTACATCACGAAATCTAAAGAGAAGTGTTGGGTTTTATTATTCTCTCCTGAGAATATTGAGTTGACCTATTCTCCAAGAGTTCGTGAGTTTGTTGATTATATTTATAGCTTGTGAATTCAAGATTTCAGTTTTGTGTTCCAACATCTCTGAAAAACTGAAGTATATTGAACTTTGTACTTTTGAATATTTTCAGCTTGGAGGGATTATTATAATAGCTGTTAGTCCACGTTATGGCTAAAGAAGTAGTTGATAGGATCAGATATAGTTGCGGTAGCTTTATGAGAGAGTACTTTATTTCTAATTCCAAACTACATACATCAAGAGGCAACAAGGTTACTAATGAAATAGATTTGAGAAATAGCGAGACGCTCTCGGAAGACAAATTTTTTAATTGTCATTTTTATTTATATTATATGTTCTTAAACACGTTGCGCACTCTATCCCCTACCTATTTTTACCTATTTTTCACAAATCATGAATATTGAATTGAATCAAATCAAATTATAAATGCCTTGATTGTTTTACAACCTAGATAAGAGTACCTGAACTGGTTCGAGGTGATGTATTTATATCTATTTATTTTATTTATTTAAGCTCATATGTCTAGGCTTTTATATGACATCCAGCCACATTTGTCTGGCCTTTGGAGGGTTACTACAAAGCTGTAACCGAATTAATTTGACACATAGACTTCTAAATTTAGCCCCTTCATCACCCTCTACACCACACAACACCGAATTTCATTTTCATATACAGAAACGGTAATAATTGGAATCCCCGAAATATGACTGATTAAACATACAAGGAAAAAAAAATTATTCAAAGAAATAATTTTGGATATAAGTCCTACAAAATTGAAGAGTTTAAATTGGTTTTATAATGGCTAAATTTTAAATTAAATCTTAACATATGCTTTGTTTAATTATAATTCAATTCTATTTTTCAATTTTGATAAAAAACAAAAAAAGTCACGAACATTTGAACTTTGCAAATTGAATCACGATCAGCAAATCAAGCGTTAGATACTTATATATTTGGCTCGTTATCTGACGTGGAGAAGAACAAATGATAAAGGAAAAGAATAAAACTAAAATTAGGTTGAAGCTAATTAATATTCTTATTTTACACATATAAAATTTAATAACTCCGTTTAATTAACTCAAAATCTTTTCAGTATGATAATTGGATATTGACATGTACTCTTGGTTAAGGTGTATGCGTGAGTAGGAAATGTAGAATACTTCAATTTTCACCAAATATTATAAGATCCCCAAAATTTTCTAACTTGAAGTGTCTTATATTTTATTTTATTTTTATTTTATTCTCATTAGTGTTTATAAAAATTGTTACTTTCCAATTTCCAGTTAAAGAGTTACACTTTATTTATTACCCAAAATTAATTAAAAAAAGATCATAGGCATTTAGAATGGGGGTCCATGCTAAAATGCACCATGAGGGGACAATGGACCACTCTATAGTCCTGTAAAGGGCAGTATCTGCTCAACTATACTGGCTAAAATGTAATTAAGAAAATTGCAAGTTTCGATGAATAATTCCTCCAACCATAAGACGCCACGCGTCACGCATATATGTGTCGTAGCTCCTACTTTTCAGGATGCTCATGACCTGACAAAGCAAATTTGCAATGCCCTCTCTTTCGGGTTATTTGTTTAAAATTTTATTACAACAAATTATTGAGAAAAATTCTAATTTTAGTTTTGCCAATATTGACGACGAAATATGATCTGTCAATTGACGTTTTTTTTTAATTATTTAATTTAGTTTATCATTATCAATATTTGGATGCTATGTAGTGTAAATTATATAAGGCGCTTTATAACACACATTATTAAAATTATAATTTCTGTGGCATTACAATTTAAACCCCTAAATAAATTACAGAGTGGTTTATAATATATAGCCAAAAAAGAAACCTAGGCATGACTTAGCCATAATAGCAGTATGTACGCGTCTGATGTCGATCGAGCCAAATCCGTCTTAATTGTAAAAATGACAGTGCTCATAATTAACTTGGTATACTTTATATTTTGGGGAAAATTTGTACACTAAAGTATCTACTAGTGGCAAATGGCAATCCCTGTTTATAAGAACAAATAATGATAAATATATAAAATTCTCTACAAAACAAAAATGTGTCTATCAGGTTCAACAACCAATAATTTTCGATGACCTATTTCTTAGAGTTCTATATTGAGCTATATTCAAATAAATAATGGAATTTTAAAAAATATCTGTGAAAGTTTAGCTAATCACGTCATATTATTATCGTCATGCCTAGATCCAGTTTTACAGCACTAATCTTCCAAATGCATTTGATATTGCTAAATGAAAAATGTTTGATGATATATATATATATATATATATATATATAAAGATAGTCATATTTTTTATAAAATGTTTTTACTTACCTCATAAAATTTCGTACTTTTATTTATATAATAATTTAAAATATGTCATTATTGGCAGTAAAGTGAGTGAACAAGACATTGACTTGTAAAAGTATATATATTTATTAAAATTATATGATTGTATAAATATTAATTAGTCTAACTGTCCAACAGAGACCTACGTTGCTAAAATTCAACAATGACAAAGAACAAAATGACAATAATATTGTACATTGATATTCTTCGAGTGGGGCATGCGGTATTATAATGTGTGTGTGCCCGCTTTCATTTATTTATGATTTGCTAGGACATATACAATGAGATAAGTATATAATATATGACATTGCAACTTTTATTTTAGTATTAAGCTGACACTATGTTTAGCCAAATAGGTTGATATTTTAAGTTTTGTCCGTACAAATTTGTTTACTATTTAGTGTTTTTCATCAACCTAAATACCTAATCTATTCTATTTAACAGGTTTATAATGACACGTCAAGTTATTAACTGGTTTAGCAAAAACAAAAGTATAAATGGATTTAATATTGGTTATTTTTTTATCTTTTAATAGTATTTCCTTAAATGCATTAAATTAATATTTTGGATATAAATTTAGAAGAATGAAAAGTTTCGAGTAGTGTTTTTTTCATTCGGGCTAACTTGTGGCCGGAATAATTTATAAAAAATATTAAATGCACAATAATGATAAATAAAGTTCATAATATCGCATGTATATATGCAATTAAAAATTAAAAAAAAAAAATTATCAAATTGTCAACGCACTACATAATGCACAATATTGTTCATCGTTCGATTCAATCGAAAAGACCGACCAAAATGGCAAAACCAAAATAACTCATTTGGACTTTTGGAAGAAAACGAAATGACTGAACTTTTGTTTAAACAAAACTAAAATTGAACACAAATAATAGGTTTATTCGATCGGTTAACAGGGTTAAACAAAATAACTAAAAAAAATTATTATTTATACAATAAAAATCTGCTTCGTATTTTATTGTGTTTACTCAATATTTTATATTATTGATTGAAAAAACATAATATATACAGATATATAAATAATATTTTTTATATAGTTCGGTAGGTTCGGTTATTTTAAAAACAAAGCCTAGATTGAAGTGAAATAATCAAAATTCTAAAATTAAAAATCGATAACCGAACCGACACATAAAAATCAAATCGAAAATTTTATTTCGGACTATTTCGATAATTTNNNGCACAACACTAAAAGCGCTACAGAATGCACAATAGCGACAAATTAAATGCGCATTACTACATGTGAAATGCATAATGGCGTAACAACATTTTTCACGCGGGTCATCGCAAAACTGTTACGCTAATGTGCATTCTCGAAAACACTAGTGTGAATTTATCTAACACTGTTGTGCATTATGTAGCACATGTATTTGTAATGTACATATTCATACACATATTGTGCATTTTACTTATCATTAATGTGCATTTATTATTTTTTTTTTATAAATTACATATTTGCTCCATGTACGAAATTGCAATATAATCAAAATCCTTAAAATTGTGAATAGATCCCTTAAATTTATCTAATTTTACAATGAAGACCCCAACCAAATATTTTCATGCCCGTCTATGCACATCTTCTTCAATTAATTTCGGCATCTGAGATCGGTGGGGGCGGCGAAGTACCTCGATCAAAACCCAATTTCGGTGATCATCGAGGTGTGCCGTCGGGTTTGGATTGCACTGCCTTGCCGGAGAGGTCAAATTGTGGGCAACGCGAGTTACACGAGCCTGAGTGACCTGTTGTTGGCGTGCTCCGCGTAAGTAACGTTTCCATCGGATGTACCTGCACACGATAGTGGATACGAGCAGATGTGGTGGTTGCTAGTGGAACTGTGGTGGGCTTCTGGTGCAACATCGACAATGGTGGTAGGCGTGTACATTTTCTGAGGTGTTGCCAAAGTGAGGTGCGGTGACGGTGACAACGAGCGGTAGAGATGCGGTGACAGTGTTTTTTGAATAGTTTTCGACAACGTGTGACTTGGACGTCGGCGGCCATAACCTGGTGCATGGAGGGCGACGATGGCGGTGGGGAAGGCAAAGATGGGTGGAAGACGACGGCGGCGGGGATGAGCGTTTCAGCCGTGTGTGTGTGTGCAGTGTGTGTGCGTGAGAGAGGGATTGAGTGTGAAGGGAGTGGGGCCCAAGTGACATGTGTAAATTAAAATGTCTATTATATCCTTCATTAGTGTATAGTGTTGACTCCTTTTCGATCATTGGATCATCCGATCATGATCCGATGCCTACGATATATTCTTATTTCTTTACTGAGCACAATTCTCACTTGAATCAAGCTAATAAACTAATAAAAAACATTAAGAACTACAAGAATCAAGAAATTAATATTGTTTAAGAAAAACTTACGGTTAAAAAACATGTAATCGAACGATCAAATACTAGTCTATAATAGAATTTATGCATTAAGTTGATACGATAGATAAACCATAAATATGTTAAGGGTGATGACAAACAAAAAGTTGCAATCTTGGTGGAGCAATAAAAAAATAAAAAAAAAAAATTTGAGTTTTATAACAACTTAATAAAATAGTCGGGATTGCTGGACTTAAAATAAGTGTTTTACACATCATATGTGACTGAAATGCCCCTAGCTAGGACTCGAAGGACTCGCAACTAACGGATGGACTCAAGAATCGGGGGAGTGCGTGACTCGCTGGTTGGCTGGCAGCCTGGCAGGACTGTGTGTGGCCTGCTGGGGGATGTGGGCGACGACCTCTAGTGATGGGCGATATGAGTAAAATACTATAAATGCAATTTTCTATAAAATATACACAACAACAATACTGAAATAGAAAAACGAACAAAAAAACTAGATGACTTGAAAAATTGTAAAAAAAAATAACAATAAATTTAATGAGCTCGACTCCAATTCAAAGGAACACAGAAAATTATAATAAAATCATACCCGACAATATACATGTACCACAATAAATCAATTAAGTTGCAGATTTTTTTTTTTTTATACCAATGCTTATTCAACTTCTTACTTCATTAATACTCAAAAGTAAATATCTTAAAACCTATCCACAAAATCGAATTTATTTCACTAAGGTATATATATATATAATTCATTCAATCAAGTGAAAATATAAAGTAGAGCCGAAAATTTTGGAGCCAAATAAAGTGGAGGTATTATTTATTGCACAAGAAGTGATGGAAAATAACTAATAAATTAATCTTTTTAGTCCCAACACTTTAGCATGGGTACTGTTTATCAACGTGCGCCATAGCACACATTTTTCCTTTTCCCTGTTATCGTTATCAAGAATAAAAGGCCACGAAATTATGACGTCAGCCATAGGGTGGTGGTGGTGGAAGAAAATGGGTAAGCGGCGGAGAAAGCTAGCTTTGGCCGGCCATCAGGACCACTTTCCTTTTACCAGACAAAATTTAAAGTTGGATAGACTCAAAACTCCTAAAGGGTCCAATCACGTGACTTGCGCGTGACACCAAATATCACATCTTCATGTACGTATCTCATCTATATCTTGTTATAGGCCCCCCTGGCCCTAGTAACATCTATACATGCATATGCATATATTCTTGTATTCAGTTTTCTATATTTCTGAGTTTTGAGTTTTGACCGTTATGTGAGAGTATTTTGATGCGTACACCTACACGTACTATACTACTTGACAAAATTCTGAACTCATAATTAATCACTCGTACAATCTAGCCCATGGCCTATACTAAAAATTATATTTTTATATAACACTAGTAAAGTGCACGTGCGATGCGCACGTGGTGACGAATGTTTTTTTCGATTATATTTAGTAAGATATCAAACATATCGGAACAAAATGAATATAAAACAAATAAGCTCTTAATGTATTTTTTGTCAAAAATAATATAATGATGTCCTAACATAAAAAGATTTAAATAACATGTTACAAACCCAAACAAAAATATATGAAAAATGAATCTCTACTAAAAAAAATATTAAATAACTAAATATGGATCTAATGTATATCATAAATGCATTCTTTCTTATTTATGTTAGATTCAAGAGTGGTATTCTTTCATTTTGATTTTGGCTTTCTCCTAAGAAACATTCGTACTCTTTGAAGCCCAATACATAAATAATATTGCAAATTTCTTTTTAATTAATTTGGCGAAACGTTTACTTTATTCAATACATACAAATATTTTAGCTAAGCATATAGTCAAACTTCATGATTGTATAATCATTATAAGGTACTTCTACTAACAGTTCATAAATATTTATGTGAAATAACCAACCGTGTGAAATTTTTTTTTAATCATTGTATAAACTACTACATTACTTTCTCTCTCCATATAGACAAAATGGTATATTCCCATGGGGTGGAAAATAATTTCATCTCTAAATAAAAATTGACTTTCCAAAATCTTGATTTACTTCACCCCATAAGCTAAATTAATTTTTGAAATAATCACTCATTACATGAAAGTATGTACTCTAAAGTAATTGTGCATATGATAGAGCACAATACACAATTGAGATTGTAAATATTCTTATAAAAAAGTGACAATTTATTCAAACATTCAAAAATATTTTGATCATAATCAGACATTTCCTTTTCAATGTTATTTATTAGGAAAATAGACGAACTACATAATCTATTGTTCGTAAATCATTGAGCATTTTAGTTGTTGCAATGATTTTAGAGTTGTTTATCATAATCCATTCACACTCGTTCGGATTTACATATATTATTTAATGCAATTATTGTCCAACTTTTTGCATCATACATAATGCTTTGAAAATTCAAGATAAAGATGCTTTCTTGATTCTTCAACAATAACAAAACAAAACAATATTTGGATTTATTATTTATCAAAACATTTGAGATTAGGAGAATTTGAATTCTATTGTAATGATAATTTATGGTCTATATTATGATAATATATGGTCATTATTTATGAGAACTACTTTCTTGCAAAGAACATATACTTAAATGCTAACAACAACAAAAAAAAAGTAGTAATTTTAAAAGACTTGTGTTTCTTGATATTGTTATTCATACTTCTCTAAGAAAATTCAGACTTTTCTTTCCCCTATTGTATGACTATTATTTTATTTTCTTTTATTTTAGTCACAAATAATATTTTATTTATTGAAAGAATTAGAGCACTTTATATGCAATGCGTTTGTTTTTTTTTTAATGTGTTTTATAGTAATAATATATTTGATAAAGTGTACTTTTATATTGTTTATAAGATTAAAAATTTTTGGATTTTTTTTCCAATATTTGATAAAATACTAAGTAACTAACTCATTTTTATATTCACAAAAAATATATTTTACAACCATTATGGTGTTCCCTTTTAAGCAGTAATTGAATAATAGTTTAACATATATCTTATTTTTTTTTTAATTCACATAGTTAGTGTTGTCAATAGTCGTACATTTTCTTATTATAAATATTTTAAATCTATGTAAGAAAACACACCACAAGTTTATATAATGTTATTTATACTTAATAAAAATGAGTTTGCATGGATCTATGATTTATTTTATAAGATACTTTTAGATCCATTTATTATTTTAAATTGGTATTAATAGATATATATTTTATTATTTTATATTGATATAAATAATTATATTATTTTTATTTTATTACAATGCTTTGGTCAAATCAACCATCATTGAAAATAAATGATGAAATATATTACATATAAAAAGAGTAACAAATAAAAAATATCAAGTATTTCAAATTGAAAAGTTAAGAAAGCAGAAAATAATTAAATTATTAACTAAAAAAATTAAGACTAACAAACCGATTTTAATGCACAAAAATAAGTATATTGTTTATAAATGTGCACCTTAAGTAAGTTTTACATTTATCATTTGTCAGTTCCAATTGATATAGGACATTAATTAGTTATATAACTCTTTTTACATTTGGATGAAATACGATCTATAAGCTTTCTCATTGTCCATTCTTACCTTTTTATCACGTAGCACATTATTCTTATTCTTTGTTTAGTTATTATAATATTAATAAAATAATTAATGATTTTTAAACGTAGATGTATCTTATTTAGTATGAAAAAAATACTAATAGTCATAAATTAAATGATAACTACATAGAATTTTTTATATTTTGTATCATTATCAATAATTTTTTAAATAATTATCTGCACACAACATTATATAGTTTTACTTAACTGTATGTAGAGTTCTAGTAATATATTCATAATTTATACATTTATCAATTATATTGTCGAGTCAACTATACTACAACATATTTTTAATTTTACAAAAAAAATTAAAAAAATTATATTATTTTTATTTTCTTATTTTGAATTGAGAAAAAATATGCTTTTTTAAAATATTATTTAACCTATTATAATTTTATTGAAGTGTAAAAAAAATATTACATATGAGAAAGATGAACAATTACAAAAATTATAATTTGTGAATTGTAGTGACAGTATGTTATATTGATGGTATACTTTTTCTATTAATTAAATAGTGCCCCCAATATTAAATCATTTTGGATCGACCACTGAGACCTGTTTTCTAAGAGACAATTTTTCCAACGGTTTAAATATGGTTCGAAAAAAAAAATCAAAGAAATTCACACAACAATAAATAATGGTACTTGGAATCAAACTCAGAAAACTTCCAATGTAATTTAATTTTAAATATATTACTTATAAAAAAGGTAAAAAAATAAAAAATACTAAGTATTTAAATATTGAAAATATAATGGCAAAAAATAATTAAATTTTTAAGTAAAAAAATTTAATGTGCATCTTAAGTATGTTTCTTATTTATCATTCGTCATCAGCAATTGATATAGGACATTAATTAATTTTATCACTTTTTTAACTTTTGGATTGAATGTGAGCTATAGGCTTTCTCATTGTGTAGTCTTACATTTTATTACATAGAACGTTATTCCTGCTCCTTGTTTAGTTATTATATTACTATTAATATAATAAAAAAAATCAACCTAGATGTATCTTTTTTGTTTTGAATAAAATGCTAATTATCATAAATTAAATGATAATTACGTTAATTGTGTTATATTTTGTACCATTATCAACAATTTTCATGATAATTAACTACACAAAATATTTTTTATAATTCAATTTTTTATGGATCTAGAGTCATACATTTAGTACAAGAGAATGATGAAATTTCAACAAAATATATTACAACGAAATTTCAACAATAATTTTAACGAATATTTTAATGTTATTACTTTCATTTAAATTTTGCAATGAAAATTCTAACAACAATATATCGTTGGAATCATAAGCAGATTCATATCCTGACGGAGGCCTTCAACCCAAACCATGTAGCATAAAAGTATCGATTTGCGCAACATAACAAAAATTGTGGGAACATTTTTTATTATTTTAATCATGCCTCCTATTTAGAAAATATTATTAAAAGATATAAATATACATAATTAATTAATTTACAACGTCTACCAATTCTAATTTAATTCAGCTCATAACTTTGTTAAAGTTATAACATAAACGCGGTATCACAACAAAATTCATAATTTTACCTTCTGGTTTTATTTTTCTAATATTGATGATAACTTTTATTCTCTCTTTTACGATATATTTTTTCTCTAGCATCAAAATATATTTTTATGTCTTTTTAAATGTATGTGGAATTCTAATTATATATTCATAATTTATAATTTTATCAATTATATTATCGAGTCAACTATACTACAACATGTATTTTTTGTTAATAAATTTTTAAAAAATATATGCTATTTTTGATGATTTTATTATGTTGAGTTGAGAAAATATATATTGTTTTTAAATATATTAACTTATTAGGACTATATTGATGTGTTAAAAAAATATTACAAATGAGGAATATGACAAATTATGAACAATATAAGTTATAAATTGTAATGACAATATGTTATTTTGCTGGTATACTTTTTTTCTACTAACTAAATAGTGCCCCAAATATGAAATTATTTTGGATCCGCCACTGCAAGTAGCTTTTCAATGAAAGTTCCATTGTATTTTTATAATCAATGACATTTTCTCCAACGCTTGAAATATGATGGGAAAAAAAAAATTCAATAAAAAAATGTACGCATAACACGTTTGCGTACATTTTCCACACAACAATAAATAATGGTAATTGGAATCATTACATCCACAAAAATTCTATTGTAATTTAATTTGATCTCTATTGAATTAGCTAATGAAAATTTTCCAATGGAAGTTATAGCAATGATATTGGGTGGATTTTTCAATGCAATATGGATTTTATTTTTTATTCTCTTTAAACATTAAAACTTTTATGTAATATTTTTCAATATTAATTAATCGTGTTTACAATTCTTCTACTAAAAATATATTAAACACATGAGTTTTTTAGTCCATATTGTTTTTTCAGAAATCACTCATTATTTTATCTCGAGATTACCTATTAATTCTGAATTGTGTTATGTTTCTTACATATTGAATATTAAATAGTGAAAATAATTATTATTTTACATAGAATATAATATTTATATATTATATTCGAAGAACTAATAGCAAATTTTAATTTTAAAAGTTCCAACCTACATAGATAAAAGCAAAAATAACTATTGTCTATGACTTAAAACGTACACCTAGAATTGATAAGTACAAAAAATTAACAAATGTTTAACAAATTAACTTGTTTATATCGATAAGTACAATTTTTAAAGTTTATATTATGTATTAGGTGAGAAAAAGGGGATTGATCTTAATTTTTTTTAAAAAAAAAATTAATTACTTTCTGCTATTATATTTTTTAATTTTAAATACTTAATATTTTTATTTGTTACCCTTTTTATATGTAATATATCGCATCATTTGTTTCCAATGATGTTTTAGTTGACCATTAATTAAAAATATTTAGATTCCTTATAAGTATTTATTATACTGTTTTTGTTGCATCATTTTTTCTTTAAAGAACTTTATATATGAAAACTATTAAATATGATGATTTTATCATTAAAATTATATTAAAAATAAGGAGATTTTTCAAAATAACAATTCCACATATCCTTTCAAGTTTTGTTGTTTGAGTTAATGTTGGGTTACCTTTTTAGAGATATGAAAGAAAGTAGTTTTGCCATTAAAAATATATCATAGTAAGGGTATTTTTAGTAGTCATTTCTTTACAAAAATACTAATAATGGTAGGAGAATATTGTGATTGATTTTTTGGAGATATAGAATGTTTTGTTTGTGTACTTATATTTAATTAATTAAATATTACTAATTATTAATTAGAAATATAAGATATGATGGGTATTAGTGTATTACTAATTTGAAATTAAAAATGTCAAGTAAAGGGGTTCTTAGGTAAATATTAGTTATTAATTAAAAATATAAGATAAGATGGATATTGGTGTATTACTAATTTGCCATTAAAAATATATAAAAGTAAGGGTGTTTTAAGTAGTTCATATTTTTTACAAAAACACTCGTCCTTTTAGAGTAGCAAGTATAAGTATAAGTATAGTATAGATAATTATGTTTAAAAACAAACCATAATCTATACTACTCTAAAAGGACGAGTGTTTTTGTAAAAATATGAACTACCTAAAAACTCTTACTTTGGCATATTTTTAATGGCAAATTAGTAATACACTTATACACTTCATATTTTATATTTTTAAATACAAAAATGAATTACCTAAAAAAACCCTTACATTGTCATGTTTTTAATGGCAAATTAGTAATATACTAATGTCCATCATATCTTATATTTTTAATTATAACTAATATTTAATTAATTAAAATCAAATACATGAACAAATCATTCCACACTCCTAAAATCAACTACAATATGTTGGTTTGGCACCATTATTTTTCACGAATTTGTTTTCTTCCACATCCCCTTGAAACTAAGACTGAGAGGGAACGTGTCACATTAGAGATGAACGATCAGAGATGTCCTCTAATCATATTTTGATAGGACATAGAATTGTTATTTTGAAAAACGTCATTATTTTTAATATAATTTTAATGGTAATATTGTAATCACATTTCATAACTCTAATATATAAAAGTTCATTAAAGAAATTAAAATTGATCCAACAAAAAAAGCATAATAAACACTTATAAAGCTAGAAAATTATTTTTTCTCATAACGACCACAAAGTATAGAAACATTACCTATACAAAATGTGTAATAGTATGCGAGATTAATTGTTGAATGATTATTTTGCAACCTAAATTTCTAATCAATTCAATTTCTTCGGAACATAAGACCAGAACAATTTATGAAATTGTATAATACTAAAACTTAATCTATTTGTTTTCATACCACTTTAGTAACATGGATTAATTTTAACCATACAATTATCTACAAATTAATTAAAAATATCTCGAGAATCATGATATGATTTACATGTTGAAAATTAATTAATTTTAATCAAAAAATCATATTCATATATTATCATTACTCATCTATCTATTAATATGTGTCATTATAATAAAATGATTTTTAAGAAAAAAATGTACAAAATGAAAAATTTATATAATTGAGTATAAAATGAGAAGATTATAATTATATATAATATAATATAAAGATATAAAATCAATTCATATAAACAAGACATATGATTCAAAAGAGTGCTATACTTTAATTTTATGTATTTTTTAACAAACCTAAAAGTTATATACACACACACACATATATATTAAAATACATATGAAAGAACGGTTTAGAGTTAAAAAAATAATAAATCTAATAAATAATATTAAATTTATAATTAAGTTGTAACACTTATTAATAACTATGAAAAAAAGTAATAAATAAAAATATTATAATTAATAAAAGTAATTGTAGAACTTTTAAATTTGTACTTATCGATGTAAACGAGCCAAATTGTTCACCATATGTTAAATTTTTGCGCTTATTAGTTCAGTGTATAAATTTTAGACGATAGACAATAGTTATTTATACTTTTATCAATGTAGGTTAGACATTTATTTTTATTTTTTTAAAAAAAGCTTTGATAATTTTGATTTTAAATAACGTTTTATTTGCTATTAGTTTTTTAGTATAACATATAAATACCATATTATATATATATACAATAATACTTTTTATTATTTGATTTCATGTGCAAGAAATGTAACTCAATTGATAAGTTAATAGGTAGTCTTGCGATAAAATAATGAGCGATTTCTAATAAAATATATGGATTAAAAAGTTCATGTGTTTAATATATTTTTAATAGAAAAATTATAAATACATCTATTTAATAACAAAAACTCCTACATAAAAAATATAATTTATAAAAGAATAAAAAAATGGTACATTGCAATGAAAAATCCAACAGTAAAACATCCACTGAAAATCCCAAATGATATTTTGTTCGTATAGCTGTCATTGTAAATTTCATTGACTATTCCAACAGAGATCAAATTACATTATATTGAAATTTCAATGGATTTAATTAATCCAATTATCATTATTTATTATTGTGTGAATTTCCGTTTGAATTTTTTTCGGGTCATATTTCAATAGTTGGAAAAAATGTCACTGGAATTGTAAGAATTTCAATGGAAGTTGTATTCAAAATCTACCTGCAGTGGTGGATACATAATAATTTCATACTTGAGGCATTATTTAGTTAATAAAAAAGGTATACCAATTAAATAGCATAATGTCATTATAATTTATAAATTATATTTTTCATAATTTGTCATATTTCTCATCTATAATACATGTTACACGTCAATACAGTTACAATTAAAAAAACATAATTTTTCTCAATTTAACATAAGCAAATAATTGAAAATAATTATGTTTTTTGAAATTTTATGAACAAAAGTTGACTCGACAATATTATTGATGAATTTATGAATAATAATATTTAATTGTAGTATAAATTAAAAAAAAATGTAAGTAAATATAATATAATATAAGATATACAAATAATTGATATATAATGAGACAGATGATCGAAAAAATTCTAGACTTTATATTATGCATTTTTTGACAAATCTACAGTTAAGAACATGTAAAAGAACAAGATAAAAGTTTAAAAAAATATTAATATGATAAATAATATTAAAAATAAATAAGTTGTGACACGTACTAATAAATATGAAACAAAGTAATAAATAAAAATGTTATAATTAATAGAAGAAATATAAACCTTTTATAAATATACTTATCGCCGTAAACGAGCTGAGTTGTTAAACGCTTGTTAGAGTTTTGTCCTTACAATTTTATGTGTAAATTTGATGTGATAGACAATAGTTGTTTGTATATTTATCCATGTAAGTTACCAAAAAAAAATTTTTATTATTCTAATTTTAAATAACTTTTTATTTGCAATATTAGTTTTTTAATATAATATATAAATATCATATTGAACATATAAAATAAGAAATATTCTAATTTTTAAATATTTCATATGTAAAAAATGTCACTCAATTGGTATACTAATAGGTAATTTTGAAATAAAATAATGAGTGATTTCTGAAGAAAAAAAAATATAGGAACTAAAAATTTAATGTGTTTAATATATTTTAATAGAAAAATTGTAAACACAATTAATCAGTAAATACTACATAAAAAATTAATGTTTAAGAGGACTACAACAAACTGCTATATTTGCAATGAAAACATCAACGGTAAGGTCTTCTACAGAAAATTCCAACGAATATTTCATAAATATTGCTTTCATTGGAAAATTTCATCGGCTATTCCAACAGAGTTCAAATTAAATTACATGAACTTTAGTGAATTTAAAAATTTTAATACTTGAATTTCAATTGGAATTTTTTTTAGACCATTTTTCACTCGTTGGAAAAACTATCATTGGAATTAGTCAAAAATTCAATGGAAATTTTGGAAAGCTAATTGCAGTGATAGATCCAAAATAATCTATCATTAAATTTTTTAATTTTGAAATACTTCATATTTTTTATTTGTTACTCTTTTTATATGTAATATATCACATCATTTCTTTTCAATAATATTTGAGTTGACAATATATTGAAAATAAAATAAAAATAATATAATTATTTATATCGATATATATACACTCACACACGCACACACACACACACACACACACACACACACATATATATATATATATATCAGTACTAATTTGAAAACAATAAATTGACCTAAAACTATAGTATATATTATTTTTTTTATTCAAGGTACATCAATTTTATTAAGTATAAAATAATATAAGATAAACTTGTGGTATATTTTTCTTACATATATTTGAAACAATTCATATTAGAAAAAAAAAAAATGGAGGTAAACTTACAACTATTCCCACGTTTTGACTAGAACACCCATTCCTGATATATATTTGACACTGGTTTGCCGTAATGCTGAAACTATGGCGAATGCACCTTAGGTACAAACAAAGCGAAGCGAAGTGAAGTCATAGATAAAAGAAGGAGAAGACTAGGCTAGAGAAGGGAAATGAGATAACATTAGTTATGTCCTATGTGAATTAAAAAGACAAATAAATGAGTTGTACGTTAAACTATTATTCAATTACTGCTTGAAAAATAACCCTATAATGGCGGCACCATATATGTATTCAGTGATTATGAAAATGACTTAGTTACCTAATATTTTATCAAACATTGGAAAAAATTGTAAACTTTTTAATCTAATAATTCATATAAAAAGTACATTTTTATCAAATATATTAATATTACATTGTATCTTAAGTGATTATAGTAGTTGTAGCTTTATAAAAAAGATAATTTAAAAACATCATTATATAAAACACATACAAAAAATAACGCAATACATATAAATGTGCTTTAATTATTTAGCAAATAAAATATTATTTGTCTTTGGAATAAGAAACAAATAATATAATAGTAACACAATGAGAAAAAGAATACGTGTGAATTTTCTTAGAGAAGTATGAATACCAATATTTACAAACAGAAAGTCTGTAAGAGTTACTATTTTTTTGTTGCTAGCGTTTAAATATATGAACTCTGTAAGAAATTAGTTTTCATAAATAATGATCCTATATTATTTATTTTTAATTTTAAATAATTGAAAAATCCAAAAATTTGTAATACATAATGTATATTTTAATCATGACTCAATAATAATAAACTTTGCAGATGACTAAGAGTATCGTAATATAATAGAATTCTAATTCTTCTCCTATCAAATATTTTAACAAATGATATGCTTCTCAATATTTTCTCATTGTTTTGTTTTGTCATTGTTGGAGAATAAAGAAATGATCTTTATCTTGAATTTTATAATTATTTTGTATGATGAATAATGTTGGACAATAAAAGTATTAAAGAAGTTATTAGGCACACAAATATTGCATATTCAAACGATTGTGAAAGATATTATGATAAACAATTCTAAAATCATTACAACAACCATGATGGTCAATAATTTTCAAGTAATCATTGCAATAATTTTCAGTACTTTATTTTGGCATCACTTAAACGATCGTTCTGTTACGTTGAATTGCGTACACCTTAAAAAACCGTCCCATTAATTGTGGTTGACGCCCAAACGTCAACACTATCAAATTTGATGCATGCGTCTATTTATGTTGCTATTTAAAATATGACATTTTTATTAAAAATATGCACAATAAAATAAATATGTCAATCTACAGTTTTGCTATGGAACCATAGGATGACTCGGCTTATTGTGTTATCCATAGTTATCCACAAATGGTGTATTGACACGTGTCATGGAATAAATACACATTAGACACGTGTCAACACATAAAGTTATGTGTTTCTAATGGTTATGTTAGCCTTACATACCTATTATTGTAATTTAACCCTTTGTTGTGCACCATAATTTAATAAAATTTCAATTTTAATTACCTTATTTAGTCTTACCAACATAATACTAATTACTCTCGATGTTGGACACACAAGTACATATTCGAGGCGAGACCCCATATGTACACATGATAGATTAAATGAGCCTCAAAATGTTGATCAAATTAATGACTCGATCATATGCACACACGAACGAGTAACGACCAAACACCAAAGCAAAGGTTATTTATTTATTTATTTTTTTCGGACAGCTCTATAACAAACATGTGAATTCGTTTTGGCCATAGGCACAATTTGGAAAAATAAAAGGCAATTAATCAACTAAAGAAAAAAAGAAAAAAATAGATGCTGGTCCCAATTAGAAGAGAGAAAGAAAAAAGAGATAGAGATTGGTGGTGGGCTTTAATATGGAGGTGGTTTCAATTAGAATTAATTGGAAAAGATGGACCACCTCATCTCAGGACCTCCACAGGGTCTAATCTTGGAACATTTTTTGCACACTACACACAATTGGGCATCTCATTCCCATTCTTTCTCTCTCTAAAAATCTCTCCACTAATTGAATTGTGATCAGATTTACTCAAAGCTAGCCCCACAGCAAAAAGAGGCCCCCTTTCTGAAGAAAAAGCCTGCTCAAAACTGCAGTTTACCTTCAGTTCTGGGGATTCACAACCCCTACAAGAGGGGGGACACAAACACATACACACAGAGCATGTACACATAAAAAATTGGCACCCCTTTTCAAAAAAATAAAAAATCTTTTTTTTTTTTACTTGCATAAAATCCAATCTTTGTTCTCTTCTATGCCTTTTTATGAAACGGGTTCTTATTAAACTTTGAAAATTATGCATTTTAGGTAAAAGAAAAAAAAAAGAAAAGAAAAAAGGAAAGGTACATGAAGAGACACAGCATGTGGCGGCTTTGTACCACATAGTATATTGGCTAGGCATTTTGGACCATGCGGGGAGGGTGGTACGACATTTCAAAACCACCACATTATATATTCCTTTTTTAAAATTATTATATAACTTAAGATGTTGAGTTGTCATTTAAACTATATTAAGATTATCATTAAATCATATGAGGACTTGGGAAAGGGTGTGAGGGAAAAAAGTCTCGGATGGTTCTAATTGGTATTTTATTAAGTGGGGGTGTGTGTGTGAAATAATTGAAGGGGGTGTGGGCCCCCCTTGGGGGGGGGGTGGATATATAGTAGGGAAGGCTTTTCATTTGTATGTATATGTGGTGTGTGTTGTGCATATCATTGAGGATTGACCCACCCTTTTCCTTTTTATTTTTGGTTGTGCTTGCTTTTTAGAGAGAGAAAGTGAGGGAGCTAAAAAGAAATCAAATGATGAATGTGGATTTGCTTTGCAGGTCATGATCAAAAAGCCTATCTGAGCTTCTTTCTTTCCCTTTTTTTTTTCACGGTTTTTGTTGGGGTATTATGGGTGTGTACCATCTTTCTTCCTAGGTTTATGTTTTTCATGGCTTGCCCTTTCTTCTTTGTTGGGTTATTAAGAGTAGACTTCTGAGAAAGATCAAAAGATAGAGAGCTAAAACAATGCCCATTTTTTTAATTTAATTTTTTCTTTCGCTTTCTCTCTCATCCACCAAATATCCTTATCAACCCCCACCTCCAACCTCCATAGTTAAACTCTTCTCCTACCTAATACTCTCTTTCTCTCTCTATCCCATAAAATTTTAAGGGTAAAGATTCAATCTTTTTGAGCTTTGGAGGCGCACAGACAGAAAAAAAGGGGCTCACTTTCTTGTTATTTTATCATAAAAATTGGATCTTTGATCCCACTTGATATTAATTGTTTATTATTTGACTGGCTGATTGATTGATTGATGGCTCTAACGAAATCTTGATTGAATTTTCAGTCGGTGAATATCATGCTACCACTTTATTAGAGTTGTGCAGAACAAGAATCCACAGAAGACATCAACAAAGGGAGGATATACAAATATCATATTATTAAAATTCATATAAATTACATTCACATATGTCATGTATGGCTGGCCCAAGTGGTGACGTGGACAAATCACCCAGTCGAGACGACCTAATCCCCTCCGGTGACTACAGCTGCTATCCGGACCCCTCCACGAATGCCGAAGCCCAAAACCTCCGGGCCCATCTTCACGGTTTCGGGCCTCCGGGCCCGGAAATCTACAATCTCATCTCCTCCGGCATGGACAACATGATAGGGTTTCTCCCCAAGAACCCGCACAGTACTCCCGACGCAAGCTTCTCCTGGAAAAGCTCGTTTTTCGCGCGGCAATGCCCGCCTTCTTCAAACCCCAAGGACCAAATTGTAAATCAAGAAAGTGCCGGGTTTTACCCGCAGCACGATATGACGGAGCTGCTCGACCAGTCGTCTTTAAGGTCGTGCGTTTTCCCGTGTGAAGGCAACGAGAGGCCAAGCCACGGGCTTTCACTCTCCTTGAACCCTTCCAACCCTTCTTCCATAGGGCTTCAGTCTTTCGAGCTCAGACAACATGACCTGTTTAGATTTGGGCCGTCGAGTTCCAGGCCCGAGAGCAGTCACAATATGCAGCAGCAGGCTTTTGTTCGAAACTCGAGGTATTTGGGCCCGGCCCAAGAGCTGCTGCAAGAGTTTTGCGACCTCGGGTCGAATCATGAGGTTAACGGGTCGGGTCGGAAGATGAAGGACGTTCTGAAGGAGGATGGTGAGTGGGGGGAGAGTGAGATTAACGCTGATAAAAGGCAGTCGCTTTATTCGCTCAACATTGTTGAGCTGCAGAGAAGGAAAAGCAAGCTGCTTCAAATGCTTGAAGAGGTACACAATAAATTTAATCATTTTTTAATTGTTAAAAATGATAATAATAGCATGCTCCACACGCTCTCTTCTTGATTTGATCTTTGTTCATATAAGCACAGGCAGTTGAACTTGTTTTCTGTACTTTCAAAAACCTTTCCATTTAATGCCTACACATGGAGACCATTTGGGAGCTTTATTAAAAGCTTTTTACAGATATTAAAATAGAACCCCTCTTTTTTACCTGTGTTCATTTTCAGGCCTCACCAAATTTTCACTACATATGTATACAATACAAAAAAAAAATAAAAAAATAAAAAATAAATAAATAAGAAAAAGAAAGAAGGAAGGCTATTGATATAGTTCATCTTTTAATCTTTTTTCTGAATAGACTAAATTTCAATTTGTGTGAAGGTGGAGAGAAGGTACAAACACTACTGTGACCAAATGAGGGGAGTGACATCATCGTTTGAGTCGGTGGCCGGGAATGGGGCTGCGAGAGCCTACTCAGCCTTAGCCTCCAAGGCCATGTCCCGACACTTCCGGTGCCTGAAAGATGGAATTTTGAGCCAGATTAAGGCCACCAAGAAAGCCATGGGGGAAAAGGACAGCTCAGCTCCAGGCACAGTCAAAGGGGAGACACCGAGATTGAGGATTCTTGATCAGACGATCAGACAACAGCGGGCCCTACAGCAGATGAGCAATATGGAGATTCATCCCTGGCGGCCCCAACGCGGGCTTCCCGAGCGTTCGGTCTCGGTTCTTCGGGCCTGGCTTTTCGAGCACTTTCTCCACCCGTAAAAGTTTCAAAATTCTTAAATTTTTATGTATTCATGCACTTGCATTATTGTTTGGAGTTGTTTGTTGTCATATATGTTTGTGTGGGTTTCGTTCTGTTGCATACATGATACATAGGACCCATTTGTATGTTTGTACTCTTTCATGTTATTGGAAAAAACAAAAGTACAAGCCTCATCATCATCTTTTTTTCAGTTACCTCTGCATGTTGGAGTGTTTGATCAGTTTTTGTCATATGCCCATGAAAAATCTCTACAGGTATCCAAGTGATGTTGATAAGCACATTTTAGCCCGCCAAACGGGTCTCTCCAGAAGCCAGGCAAAGTCCCTTTCTCTCTTTAGTCTTTTCTCAATTATATACAATAAAATGAAAAAAAAAAAAACACACATACATACATACATAATAAAAGTAACTAAGACATTTTTATAATCTTAATTAATTTAAGTTTTCAATTAATTTAGGTTTCCAACTGGTTCATAAACGCAAGGGTTCGGCTGTGGAAGCCCATGGTTGAGGAAATGTATTTGGAGGAGCTGAAAGAGGAAAACCCACAAAACGACGAGGGCCCATCGGTCAATCACAACAGGCCCGAGGACCAAAAGCCCACCGACGACCAACTGGGTCGGGTCGACCCGGGATCACTCTCCTCAGTAATCGGGCGGAGCAAGCAGCCCCTCCAGAGCCCGGAATTCGGGCGCGTGGGCCCCACGGGGGACGCTTTCGGGTTTGGGTTCCCGCCGTCTCATGGTGGGGGAGGGGTGTCGCTGACGCTGGGGCTGCACCAGCACGGGAATTTACCGTTTTCTCCCTTGCCGCAGGGAGCGATGTTCTATGGGCGGGAGCAGGGTATGGAGGAATGCCAGGTGACGGTGCAGTATTCGTCGACGTTGCTCGACGGGGAGAGCCAGAATCCGCCGTACCGGAATCTGATGGGCGCCCAGCTGCTGCATGACCTGGCCGGTTAGTTTTGAAAATGTGTCTTTATAGTTAAAGAGGTTGTTAAGGATAATTTAGAGGTCAAAAAGTAAAAACACATTGGATATTTTTTTTTTTCTTGTTTATTTAATCATTGGAGGTGAAATTTTGGAGGGGGTTTTTGTCGGTGAAGTTAAAAATATGGCGGGGCATCCAGAAAAAGGGAAGGGGGTTGGTGATGGTGACGGGAAAACCTTATATATATAAAAATTTGGTACATCTGGTATACAATTAAAATAGTTGGGATTAGAGGGGGAAAAAAAGAAACAATTTTATGTGCAATTTGGTGTTTGGTTGCGTTATATACAATGAAGGGTATTTGGTTATTTGCTTGGTTGTGTGTGTGTGGGTGGATTTGAGCTAGTGTTTCTTTGTAGGAAGGTATGCTTAATTTTATTCTATTGTTTATTACTATTAGTTATTATATCATTGTTTTCTTTTTTCTTTATGTATATTTTGTAATTAAATATTATTCTTAATATTTTATTATATTTAAATTTAAAATATCATTATACAAACGAATCAAGCGGCTCACGAGCTCAAGTTTGACAGCAAACTCGATCCTCCTGAACTTGAACTTGTATTTTTTGAGCTCGGTTACTCGACAAATCATTTGAGTACATGTATACTGACTTAAATACCCCTAACTTAGGCTAAATGCAGCCTAAAAAGGGAGTAAAATTCTTTTTTTTTTTTTAACCAACACCCGAGTAGGGTGAGGGGTTAAGGCAGAACCTCCAACCTATATATAAAATGCCGTAAATGGGCCGAAAAAGTCAGAAAGCTACAAGTACAATGTCTGATATACATCCAGTCAAATGAAAAACCAAAAAGCAACTAAGAAAAGAAAAAATACAGAGAAAAGCTGACAACTGCAGCGGGAAATATGAAAATAACAGATCATGTCCCGCGGAGGCCCGGCTAGAAAGTCAGCATCACAGTGTGGCGGGTGCGCCAAAAGGTAGGTCCAGCCAGGGGCGGATCTAGGAAAAATAATTGGGAGGGGCTAAAGCAATTATTGGAACCGGATTGTGTTTGTTCAACTCGTGAAAGTTTGATCTCATATCATTATATATTAAAATGAACCAAACTAGAATGACTATTCAACTTTCTTATTAAACAAATCGAGTAGAGTGTCGCTTACACAAGCGGAGTTTGAGCTCATTTTTTAGTTTATTTACTCAATAGTCGAGCTGATCTGACTCATTTATTAAACTATCATAAGTTTAAACATGAGTTACTTGACTTGGCACGTATAACATTTTAAGGGGACTATAATTTTTAATATATCATGCTCTCTCACATACACGTATATAGGCGTATAATTACATTTTAAAATTTTAAAATTAATTAATAAGTTGCACTACAAAAGACATAACTCAATAGTTTAAATGCTCAACATTCTTTACACTCATGAAACTCATTGATGATTGACTCGATATTAACACAAATGCTATATATAATTGGTAGGCTGTCTAACTGTTAGACATATATATTTTTTTGCGAAATATGCATTATTATACTATGAAATGTCATACTTTTATTTGTATGCACTATAAGGCATGTCAATTAAGTATGAAAGTATAAATATATTTGTTGGAAGAGTAGTGTGGTTTAACTATTATAAGTAGCCAAGAGAAGGTCTACCGCGGTATTAATAGTTCTAGCAATTCTATTTTGAACTATTGAATTGCATATATTGCATGTTATTCTATTCCAAATTTACTCTTTAATTTTTAATTGTACATAAGATCAAACATAAAATATTATAAAACAATGTTAATAGGATACTAAAAAAATATGATGAAGTTAAAATTAATTAAACAATAGACTTATACAATAATTTGTAATATTTATGGGAATGCATATAAATTGAATAGGTTTTATATAAATTTAATCTATATATATATATATTAAAAAAATACCTTAGAATCTACATACATACATATGTATTAGGAAAAATTAAAAGTTTGGGGGGGACAATGGCCCCCCCTAAGAACAAGGTGGATCCGTCCCTGGGTCCAGCTACACAGATCTGAATAAAGGGTATCCCATCTGGTTCATCCGTATGACGGTGCGGAGACTGATAGGAATGTCGTCAGGATAAAGAATGCGTCTGTGGGGGGTGGAGGACCCGATGCCTACGAGGAAGTCAGCTTGCCGGTTCCCTTTGCAGAAGATGTGCGAGATTCGGGAGCGAATCGACTGGAGAGTGACTCTAATGCGCATGAGAGGATGCTGGGTCTGCTACGTGCCCTGATATCCAGATGACAGAAGAGTGATGACAGCGGCCACGTCCAACTCTATCCAGATGACAGAAGAGTAAAATTCTCTTTAAACTTGAGCGTATGTCAACCTAATGAAATTCAAGTCTATTTTGAGCCGATCTCGAGCATCAATATAATATTGTTGAGTTAAGTCGAGTTTCAATGAGCTTACCTTGTTGAAATTGAGGTCGAGCCCGAGCACTAGCCAAAAAAATCGTGTTCAGATCGACAAGGCCATCGCTCGCCTCGACTTAGTTCATTTGCAAACATAGTGCTCAACACTTTGCTTAAATATACCTCGATGTCATATCTAATATGATAGTCACTACAAAAAAATATATCGTATTCCAACAGAAAATACAACGTTAATATATTCCAATGAAAATTTTAACGATATTCTAATGGTATACCTTCCGTTTGAATAATTCCAATGAAAATTTTAACGGAAATATTCCGTTAAACTGAGTTTTCTATTAGAATTTTAGTTGGAATTTGATGATTCCAACATTCATTTTTTTCTGGTTACTACCATAGAAATTTCTGTTGTAATATGCAATTTTCGATGGAATTTTTGTTTCCACTCATTTTCAACCGTTGGAAAATATATTGTTAGAATCGAAAATCCAACAAAAATTTCAATGAAAAAACTCATTCCAACGAAAATATTTCGTTGGAACGAAATTTTCATTGGAATTTCACTTGGATTCATTGGAAAATTTCAACGAAAATAATTGAATTGAAATTTTCACTGGAATTCTATTGAAATATATTGTCATTGGAATTTCCTATTTGAATTTCATTATTTTCTTGTAGTAAGGTAAGAAAATATGAATATGTTAAGCAATGCAAGAAATGTTCGATCCATTTTATCCATAGTATCAACTATGCATTAACTAATCAGAAAATGCTAATGTCCTGTTACGGGATGGTTCCGTTAGTGTTTTTCATCATTGGATACACATCTAGATTATGTTGTGTGGATAATTTACGGTAACAAACACTAACGGAATCATTCCGTCAACGAGACTGTAGTCATTCCCTAAATAATCTATCTTTGTAATCTATGTTTTTTTTCTCCAACGATGGCATTAAAATATACTCAAGAGAAGAGTAAAAAGGGTACGTCAACTGATATTACAAGCTACAAGGATAAACTCAATCCAAATAGGAAAAAGAGGAGAAAGTCATATAAAGGATATGCTTCTCCCACTAACGCAAAATCAGAAAGCCTAGCACAAACTGGACTAACAAACTTAAAATCAGTTCTAAATATACAAGCTTCTAACAAATTCAAAAGCATATAGCAGATATCTTCAGTTATTACATTTTGGCTCCTCGAGAAACAATCATTCTGACTGAGCTTCTATGCAATAGCATGGTCATATATCTGAATGATCAATTTTTTTCCATCCTTCTTGCACTACACTAACTGGAGCAAACCTTACAGACATGAGTAAATCCTCCACTAAGCCAACAGCAGGTAGGGCTGCACAAGAGTCGAGCGGCTCGCGGACTGCTCGAGAGCGCTCGAGTCAAAGCTCGGCTCGGTTCGAGCTCGAGTTTGACCGAACTTGAGTCGAACTCGAGCAGCTCGCGAACTGCTCGAGATATATGTTAAATTATTAAACTAAAATACCCCTTGTTTATATATGTATCATAATATTAATATATGTACTTAATGGTAATTTTACAAAATTACTTGAAAACTTTCGAATCGAACTCGAGCCGGGCTTGTGCTATTGTATTTTTTTATAGTCGAGTTCGAGCCTCATAAATCGGGCTCGGGCAGCTCAAAAGAAAATAAAAAATCAATCCTGCTGGATAAGGCCATTGCTCTACTCGGCTTGGCTCGTTTGCAACCCTAACTACAGGGTACCTGAATGAGCACCAAGCCCTCATTATCTCTCCTTTAGATTTCCAAGCAATTCCTCTCGAACCAATTGAATTCATACCATTAGTTTTGGCATGAAATATATTAACCTCTACCCTACCTCCACCTCTAGTTCATCAAGCTCCACCCAGACCCTATCCCCCTAACAAATTCTCCCCACCAATGCAATCTCTATCCTCATTTCCATGTTGGTCACTTCCACTTCTAGGTATTCCATTTCAAGTCACTCAGCTCAAGCTCCATTCATAACTTGATAAGGCTTCACCCACTCTTTTTCAAGCACCAACTTATTTCGAGCCCATAGTTTGACTTGGCCTTTTCAGGGCGACCTATTCATAAATTTTTTAAACAGTGAGCTAGGTCAAGGTCGGCCTAGAACCGCTCTAGAGACCCGGCGGACTGTATTGAATCTTGGTTATTTGATCTTTTTTATCGTTAGATCATCTTGACCGTTAAGATACAATGGTCGAGATCCAGCCAACCCGTCTGAACCGTCAGGCAGATCTAAAACCGGCGGTTCGGATAAAAAAAAAAAA